>CAUYSK010104895.1:0-152147 GCA_963575035.1 Avahi laniger
GAATTTTCTTCCTCTCAGGAGCCCATGGCATGTACATCTGATTGTATCAAGTTAATGTCACTGGGGCATTGGATATGCAAGTCTTAAATTCAGGGGAATCATCTGGGTTAGAGTTTTCAGGGTACAGAGTGTGTGCAAAGCCATAATCATGGATGAGATCACAAATGGGGTGACTAAAATAAAGAAGAGGTTCAAAGACCAAACCCTGCTCACCAAGTTCGAAAGGCATGGAGTTAGGAGGAGACAGCAAAGGAGAATGGGAAGGGTGTACAGGAAACTAGTAAAGTATGAGTTCTAGATGCCAAGTGGACAGAAAGTGGATTGTGAAGGAGGGAGGAACCAACTACAGCCACTAGGAGTGTTCGATCAGACAAAATAAAACTGAGAATTGATTGTTAGCTTTAGGGTGCTGCAGGTGACCACAAGAAGAAAGGTCTCAGAGGAGAGATGAAGATGAAAATCAAATTGTAGAGCATTTAAGAGAGAAGAAAAGCTGAAGATGGTGACAACACTTTTAGAGAGTGTGGATGAATCTGTCAAGATTTTTATTACTTTTTGGGAAAGACAGAAAGAAGAGAAGCGGGGCAGTAGCCAGAGTTAAAAATCAATAATCTTGCTAAAGCCCTAGATGTTTATTCAGTTGTGACCTGCAAGATTCAGGTTGTGGAACAAACATTCCAGAGATTATTTCTGCCTGAACAGTTTCTGGTGTGGCCTGAAAAAAATTCTGTCTTCCCAGATATAAGTTTCTTTTAATGTGTAAAAATCGAATACTTGTGCCAAGATAATTTTGTCAAAGAAAAGTGATTCCTTGGACCAGCTGTTCTCAAAGTGTGGTTCCAGAATCAATAGTATTGGCATCTCCTAGGTACTTGTTAGAAAGACAAATTCCTGAGCCACTAGTAGACCTTCTGAATCAAAAATTCTGAGGGTGTGGCCCAGCAATACATGTTTTAACAAGCCCTCCAGGTGATTTTTATGCACATTAAAGTTTGCAAACCACTGGCCTAAAGTAAGTCGTAACACATATGTTTTTCTATAAATAAAAAGGCATTAAAAAAGAGAATGATAAAGGGAGGGAACAATCTACATTAATTGTATGTTCTGAAAATTAGCAAGAATGCTACCAGGAATTCATTGCTCTTAACTATAATACCAAAGGAATAATTATAATTCTATAATTCATAGTTGTAACTTAATTAAACATAAGATACATATTTCATCCCTCTGCATGATGCCGTATACATCACTACCTTTAAAACCATTAATCATTATATAGTTGCTTTCAAGTATGGAAAAGGCTCTAACTAAAAGATTTATGAAATTTATATAAACTCAAAATAATATACCTACCTTGAACATAAATTCTTGCCTGATGTTTATCCTTTCCTCTAATGTTCTCAGCCTCACATTCATATAAGCCTTCATCTTCTAGTTGAATATTGAAGATCTTGAGCACAGCTCCAGAGGTGCTGATCTCAGCAGTGCTTGGCATCGGTTCTAGGACCTTTCGCCATCGGATATCAGGAACAGGACTTTAAACAGAAGATACAAGTGCTAAAGGTCCACAGCTCTTAAAAGAAAATTACTTTATGTTTATAGCTAAATAGTTAAAGCATTTATTTCTAAAATGGTACAAAAATTAATACAGTTCTATATATGTTAATGAAAAGTTTAAGTATACTTACTTTCCAAGCGCAAAACACTCTAAAGTCACATTTTGACCCATCAATGCATATATGTCCTTGAACTGAACTACGATATCAGCAGGATATGGTTTTGTTGTTCCTAATATTAGGAGAAGCACAAATATCCACTAGTTATTAAGCACAATAGTGTTCTTTTTAATATCATGATTTCTGTAAGATTAGAACTGCTTCAATATGGAATGCTTTTCTCGGTGTGGGTATTGGTCATGTCACAATGTACAGACTTGTTTATTTATACACAGTACATATGTGTGCATATAGTATAACTCATCAAACATTTCAATAACATCGGCTCATTCTGACAGCTGCGTAACCACTCTGACTCAATTCACTAAAAAAATTTAAGAAGTCTTTAGGAAGCAACATATATGTGTAAACGTTGTGATCGGCACTGTATGGGGCTCAGGAAGGTAGAAAAAGACAAAAGGAAATGAAAGATAAGGAAAGGGAAAAAGCAGAAAAGAAAGCCAAGGCAAGGAAAGAGAAAGAAAAGAAGAAAGAAATGTCCACAGAGATGAAGGCAAAGGGGAAGGAAGCAAATTGAAAAGAGGGAAAGAGAGAGGGATACAAGGAAAATATTTATTCAAACAACACTGCACTCATCAAAATACTTTATTTCATTTATTTAGGACATCAGTCTTGAAAAATGTGTAAATTCCTCAATCTTACAGGGGAAAAAACAGGCTCAGAAAGGTAAAATACATTGTTTAGGATCACAACACGAGTGTGTACTTTTACACTGTATAATGTTAAAAAGACAAATACATGCACAATAATTTGATATGTAAGACAAAACAAAATAAGTACTCTGAAAGAGTGACGTGACTGCCAAGGAGGATAGTTAGAAGTATGTAAGTGCTATAGCAATCTCAGGCAAAGATGGTATTTGAATTAGACCAGTTCAGGCAGAATCAACAGGACTGCTCCTTGGATCAATGTTTCTCAAGGTATAGATCAAAGACCCAATTATCAGAATCACGTGGGATGCTTGTTAAACTTGTAGATTCCTGGGTCATATCCTAGGCCTGCCAAATCAGTATCTCTGGGTCCCCTGTTTCCCCCAAAACTTCCTTGGTGCTTACCTACTAATTAAGAACCATTTGATTAGCTGTCATGAAGATCAGCGAAAGAAAGGAGTTGAAGATAAAAAATGCTATCTTGAGTTAGTGGAAATAAAATGGTGTTGCTAAATAAGCTGAAGAACACCCGGAGAGGAGGAGCTTTTGTGGGGAGATAACAATTGTGTTTGGAATACTTTCAGCTTAATATCATTAAGAGCCTTTTTGGGGGGACAAGTCCAGGATATAGGTAGAATTAAGGTCTAAACACACAAAATTTGAAGTCATCTGCCTAGGGCTACTGTTGAAAATGTGTAAGTGGCTGGCAACGTCTAGGGAAAGACTAAAAATGAATACAAGAAGGAAGACTGCCTGGTGAAGCATACTGTGTAGAATTAGTCAGGCAGATAGATAGATGAGGAGTTGAGGAAATTGGGTAAAGAAGGGAAAGTTCACGAACAGCAGAAGAGGCCATGTCAAAGTTCAAACAGAATAAGGACCGAGAAGTGTTTTTTTGATTTAACAATTAGGGAGTTGTGATTATTCAGGATTGTTTTTATTGAATACAAAAGAATATGCAGAGAGAACGAGGTGGGGTAGAATTTGAAGATACAGAAAAGAAAGGAAATAAACGATGTGGTGAAGTCTATAATGGAATCAAATTGGTTGTGAACCAGAACAACTAGAAGAATGAGCTTGAGTAGGAGGAGAAATATTTCTTCCACTGAAACAGGAAGGAAGGAAATAAATAGAAGCACTCAAATGCAAGCATATTTCTAGGGGAGAGTAGGAAAGAAAATCAAGGGCACCTTGATTTTACATGATGGCACCTTTTCACTTTGTGAAGTAGGAGGTGAGGGTATCTTTTAAGACTGAGAGAAAAATGAGCCAGAATGTCAACAATATTTATTGAATATCAATTACATGAGCGTTGCTTACAAAGAGATGTAAACATGGAATCTCAGTGATACTATGGCATTTTCCCAATTGCCACACTGTATTTATGGGTAAAGGCAGGAACCAAATCTAAGTCTGTCAATCTGAAGGTGGTATCCCCTCAAAAGCTTGAACTCACTGATACTAATGTAGCCTTAGGACTGGAATATAAATATTGTAAAGTAAGCAAATATATTGTGATATGATTCTCTTAAGCAGCAGTGCATTTTAGATAGGGCGGCAGTCCATCAGAGCTTGGGGAAAAGCCCATCAGTAGGTCAGTGGTCACATGCAACATGGCGCCACTGTGGTAGCCCCCTATGCTAATTACGTAGAGTAGAAAAGGCAATTTATTCACTTACCTGTATCATGTAAATAGTTCCTTAAAAATATCAAAATAATCAACCTTTTTTTTTATAATTCTGCAATCACTATTGTTTGTTTTGACCTAATCATTTGGTTTCTTCATGAACTTACTAAGAAGTAGGACTGGCCATGAAACAAAAAGCAGATGCCAGGGATTGCTGTTATAACCAATATACTAGTACTTGACCAGTGAATCAGTTCCCTGTGTTTTCTCAGCTACAGGCAACTAACCCAAACTCAATCTTCTCATGATAATTTTATTAGATGAGTCTTCTCAACCCAAAAAGTTCTGGACCAAGCCTTTATCCCCCCCTCAAAACGCATATCCTCTATATTGTCCTTCCTGAGAAGCCAGCTAGTCTTCCCACTGGCTGTTTCTTCTCATTGTTATAAGTATACCGTAAGTAGACAATCTTGTGAAAACTGGGTGTAACAAAGTACTTACGTTCAGGTATTGGAATCAGTGGGATAAATTTGCTGAACACACTCTTTGTAATAGAAGGACTGGAAACAAAGCAGGAATAATTGCCTTTGTCAGAAGACTCAACATTTGCAATGTAGAGATTGCCATTCGTCTGAGACACAAATCTTCGTTTATCCATTGTGATAAATACAGGAAATTCATTTAGAAGCCAGCGGTAGCTAAGATCATCTAGAAGAAAATATTGTCTACTAAATATTAAGCTCTTATCCAAAAGCAAATATTTTGTTTCCTAGTAACATGCTATCACATAATCTAATAGAGACTATTGTACAGCAAACATTGGAAGAAAGCCAAACAGTGCAAATTTTCTAATAGCTACCATATTTTGCATGAATATAATCATCATACTAAGCAGTCACATTTATTTATCTCTCTCTATTATATTATGAACAATTAATATTCTTACTTCCATTTCATTGATGGTTAACTGAAACTTGAAGAGGTTACATAACTTGCTTAGAACTTCATGACAATTAAGTAGAATTGGGATTTTGAATCCAGGTCTAATAATTCCAAAGTCCATGATTGTTCTGCCCTACTGTATTCTATAAATAAAATCAAGATGACTTACTGTACTGTGGCTTTATCTATTTTTCTTTTGTGTACACCTATTTTAAATTATAGATTTAGAAATGAGCTTACATAACCTGTTGTGGTCACATTACAAAGAGAAAATCACATAAACAAGGAAAAGCATGTTACTGATTTTCTTAAATATTAGAAAATGTATCATATGGCAACTCTCAATCACAAGAAATTTCTTTGGCTAAACACACGAGCTAGTTCAAACAAAAATTGAATTTCCTCCTTAATTTGCTGCTTTTCCTATAGTTTTCTATTTCTAGCTCCCCTCTCTGCTTTAATGAATGACTCGCTAGTAGTCATTCAACAAACACACAAAATGAAACTCTGGGCAAGGCATAACCCTAGATCACAAATGGATGATTCCTTTTAAAATATCTTGACCATGTGAAGACAACTGCTACTAGTAGGAGTATAAGTGGGAATCTCCCTACGTCAGGTTAGACAGGATTTTGGATTTAAAATGGGGGAAAGCCAAGATTTAACAGCCCTCAGGCTTCTTTTAAGGATTAAATAATCATGACAAACCGCTATTTTGCTTCAGGGAACTCAATGTGACTAGTAAAGCTGCCAGAGAAGAGAGTGAAGGAGCAACGTCTGAAACAAACTAAAAGAAATACGCCCTGTACAAGCCCTGTGTGATTGGCAACAATAATCTGGGCATTATATTTAGTTCAGCCATGTAATTTTCTCCAAAAATATACATCAGGAAAGACAGCAAAGATGATTATGTTATTTTGGTGTTTAATTATATTATATATTATAGAAGTAGTATATATCCATTTAAAAAAAATAGAAAATACAAGTAAAGTTAAAAAGAAGAAGGAAATTAAACCACCATAATCAGCCTCCAACTTAGAGTTACATTAACATATGTCATTCCAGACAATTATATCTAGATGATTGAATTATTTTAATTTGTTATCTTTATGCTGATTTAGAGTCACAGAATAATTAGGATAGGAAGAAATTTAGACAGCTGCTTATAATTCTGAAATTATGGCTTCCTGGGATCAGGCAAGAAGTAAAGAAGTATCACGTTCAGAAAGAAGTATTATGTAGTCTTTCATCGGAATTGACATTTATAGTAAATGTTAAAGAAACTGAACTTTTCTGATTCTAAAATAATTTTCCTTATTCTCAGTTAAAGTGAAAATAATTATTTTGTAGTGATTTATAGTAATAATTAAATCCCCAAAAAAACCTAAAAAACAAAAAAATCAGGAGAGTTTTGTGCATTTCCTTAAAAAAAAGAGGAATTTTGTAACATACAATGTTTCAAAGATACCACCCACAAAAAACCTTCAGAATAGTCTGAAGGTCAATGGTTATATGAATACAGAGATAATTCTAGATATGACTTTTATCAGGCTAATCAGTCGCTCTATTACTTGGTTTTTCTAAAATTTAACACATTTTTCTTTGCACCAATCATCAAAGACATGTGAAGAAGAATAAGTGGTGATATTTTAACCTTTCAAGGATGAAAGCTAAGTCGGAGAAGTTATTGTGGTGATGTTAGCATGAACGTGAGTCTTGGACTATAGTGCAATTGGTCTGACTGATTTAATGCCCAATTTAGATCCTCTTATTTATTTTATTTTATTTATTTTTTTTTTTTTATTTTTTTTTTGAGACAGAGTCTCTCTCCCTCTTTTGCCCGGGCTAGAGTGCCGTGGTGTCAGCCTAGCTTACAGCAACCTCAAACTCCTGGGCTCAAGCGATCCTCCTGCCTCAGCCTTCCAAGTAGCTGGGACTACAGGCATGTGCTACCATGCCTGACTAATTTTTTCTATATATATATTTTTAGTTGTCCAGATAATTTCTTTCTATTTTAGTAGAGACAGGGTCTCACTCTTGCTCAGGCTGGTCTCGAACTCCTGACCTTGAGCGATTCACCCACCTCAGCCTCCCAGAGTGCTAGGATGCCTAGATCCTCTAATTTATTTATTTTACAACAATTGAGTACTTTCTGTGTGTTGCTAAACAAGATAGATGTGGTTTTTGCCCTTTTGGGACTTGTAACATAACTAATCTAAATTTATGTAACAAATGTTAGCCTATCCATAAGGTCATTCACTAGGAAAAAAATAATAAACGCAATATATTAAAAGCTATCAGGTCATTACAACAAAGGTAGGAATTGCTATTGCCATTTTTAAATGCAGGAGCCAAGGCTTGGCTAGTTAGGTTAAGTGACTTGCCTAGGGTCATACAGCAACAGGGAGGCAGAACTCATGTTCTAACCTCCTTCCCCACCCCACCATCACCAAAATAAGCTGGGCCATAACCGCAGTAATGCTTTTCGTCCTGCCTCTCTAACTTAAGCATGGAATTTCATTTTGGCAATCAGGAGCTAATCTCTGACCCGTATCTCTCAAGGACTCAACAGATTATCTTCTTGTGTCTTTCCTCGCCCCATGCGGATGATAAAATCAACCACCTTTGAAAAGGCCATCATTTGTTTTCCTCCTATCACTGTAGACTGGATTAAATAATAAATTACTATAAAATTAATTTTTCAGGGAGACTAAGTGCCAGCACATGTTTAAGAAATGTTGCTTTTATCAATAAATATATAAGACTTCTTCCCTTTGCCCCAGGAGAGTCTGGACCACACATAGTACAGCAGAAATTTGTTTTAGCCAACTATAGTGCATTTGGATAGTTTCATTGTTTTATTTTGAACTACTTCACTTATCAAACCTTGCTAAGTAACGTATCTTTCTCCTTGAAATACACTTGAAGTACTTTAGTGTGCCCTGGAGGAATAACTTACAAACTTTTTTAGAAGATTTTTGGGCCCTTTTAAAAATTAACCTCAACAGAACAGAATTTACCTATATTGATAAAATCACCACCGCTTCTGATCAGTGCTTTGACACTGTGAACCAGCAGTCCCCAACCTTTTTGGCACCAGGGACTAGTTTCATGGAAGACAATTTTTCATGGACGGGGTGGGGGATGGTTTGGGGATGATTCAAATGCATTACATTTATTACACAGTCAAACCTCTCTACTAATGATGATCTGTATTGGTGGCCGCTCCCCAGTGCCAGCATCACCACCTCAGTTTCACCTCAGATCATCAAGCATTAGATTCTCATAAGGATCACGCAACCTATATCCCTCGCATGTGCAGTTTACAGTAGGGTTCATGCTCCTGTGAGAATCTAATGCCACTGCTGATCTGACAAGAGGCAGAGCTCAGGTGGTGACGCCAGCAATGGGGAGCAGCTGTAAATACAAACGAAGCTTCATGTGCCCACCTGCCACTCACTTCCTGCTGTGCAGTCCAGTTCCTAACAGGCCACAGACCAGTACTGGTCCACGGCCCAGGGGTTGGGGACCACAGCAGTAATCTATATATTAAACACATTCAGAAAGAAATTTATACCAAATTTTATTGTGAGCTAACGTGTTCCCTACCCTGCTCTCCCATTCCTGTCTATTTTTATGCTGACCGAGATTCACTCAGGATCATATTTAATATTCTGGGCTTTATTTTTCTTTAGCATACTCCCACTTTGTTATTTTTTTAAAAATTCTTACATGTGCCTGTTATTCAGTATTTTATCAAAGATACCCAAGCTTCAAATGATGGATTTTTTCTCTGTTCTCTTTCTTGCAACATACAAAGATATGATATTTTGTGTTAGGTGCAGTAAGTCAATTTTTGATAGCTATACTGACAAAATTTAGCCAAAAATAAAGCATTATGTTTTCATTTTTGAGAGCCTAAAAGTTTAAAAAGTCTTATACAGTTTATGATTTATAGCACTTAAAAAGTGCTATAATGTGTAAAGTCTTACACATTTATGATTTATAGCACTTACTCTGTGCTAGGTATGTATTAGGAGAGCAGTTGTATATCATATATTATTATAAAATTGAATAATCATTTGTACTGAAATGCATTTGTGATTGCTCTTAATAAGTAGTTCAGCTCAGAGTTATCCCCTTTGTGAGGAACCACAGAGCATCCAAATCCATGTACTAAGATATATTTTATTTACTTTATTAATACTTTATTACTAATCCATTGAAACTACATATCCACGTTACTATTTTCAAATACATTGTTAAATTCAAAGCTGATAACATGCTCTATGTAGTAGGTGGCACAAATTTTAAATGAGAAAATTAACATGTAGACATGTCACACTAAGGACTGAATCTCAGATCACCAACTAGAGCAACAGGGCTTGACAACTATAAATAACTCCATATGTAATATTCTTGGAGACTGAGAGTCCAAAGACAGATTCCTTTGCATCCTAAAACCAATGAACTTCTAAGCTGCAAAGCATAAAACCTTAATGTAACTACATTAAGGAGGAAGGAGAGATATGGTACAGAGATAGCAAAATAGTACACATACAAACACATATTAATACATTATGGTTTTGAAGCAAATATCTGTGCTTGATGGTGGCTTGTCTAATGTTTACAGATATCATATAGCTGCTAATAACATAAACTGACAGAAAGAGATGAGATATTCATATTTTATTCCATGATTAATGATGTTTCTTGGACTCATTTACAACCGACTTCGTATTTGTTTTTTCCATGTGAATATATGTATTTTTGTTGGGATGAAGAGGTAGTTCACTCTTTTGGCTTAATGGATGTAAGCTTCTACTAACCTGCTCCATGAAGTTCCTCACTCAGCACAGTGGTTGAGATGCCACAGAGATGGGAAGCAAGACTTATCTTAGACAAATCTAAGGGCCTCCCATTCCTTGGGTGCCTTCTTCCCATTTTCTAACTATTCTACTTTCCTAGGTAATCACAGGTGATCCCATGGCTTTGAAAATAATTTATATGATGATGAATCACAAATTGATATTTTCAGCTCAGACATCAACCCTGAGCTCCACACACATACAGGACTGCCAGTTTGACTTCATTTGGAAGTTTAACGGACATTTCATATTTAACATTTCCACACCTATTCCTTCAGCTGAAGTAATGGAAACTTCATTCTTTCAGGACCTCATGACAAAATCTTTGATGCCACCTTGATTCCTCTGTTTCTCTTAGACCTCATATAAAGTCAACCAGCAAGTATTCTTGGCTTCTCCTTCAAAATGTATTTAGAATTTAACCAAAACATATCTAAAGTTCTATATAGAATTTAATATATTTTGTTTTTTTTAATATATCCAGATTTATGTTCCCACTTTCATGGCCACCACTCTGGTTCACCAAATGCTGCCTAAATTGTTGAAATACCTCCTAATTGACCTTCTGTTTCCACCTTTGTCCTCTCTAAGTCCTTTCTTAAAACTGTAGTCAGTCATGGTTTTACAACTTAAGTCCCGTCATGTAAGTCCTCTGCTCAAAGCCCTCCAGTGTAAATCTCACTCAAAGTATTTGATAAAAGCCAGTTATTGCTATGAATTAAAAGGTCTCCCCAAGATGGCTCTTGTATCTCTCTTGTTTCATCCTTACCACCCTCTGCCTCATTCACTCTATGGCAGCCACGCTGGCTCCCCTGGTCCTCCATGGTCCCACCCCAGACCTTTGATCTTGCTGCCTCATCTGCCTGGCCGGTCCTCCTCTCAGGTACCGGTACTGTTAGCTCCCTCATTTCCTTCAGGTCTTTATTCAAAGTTCCTTCTCAGTGACGCTCCTCCTAATAGTGCAACCACCTCCTCAACACTTGCCCTTCCCCTTCCCCTGCGTTATTTTTTCTCCCTAGCACTTATCTATCAATATCTAGCATAGTATTTCTTTTAACTATTTGTCTTTTACATCGCCTGTGTCTCCCAGCAGAAGGTCTGTAAGGGCTGGTAGTTTTTCCTGTTTTGCTTCACTGAGCTATTTCTATAGCATGAACAGTGCCTGTGGCACAGCAAGTGCTCATAAGAGATTTGCTGAGTCAATGAGTGACGGAATGAAGTCCATCAGTATTGAACATGGTCAAACATAGTCATTGGTTATTTACGGTTATCACATTGTGGGAAATGCTATGAAAATGAGAGGGTTTTTGTTTTTTTTTCATAGTTTCAACAGTTCCTCAGGAAAAAGACTTTTCTCACTGAAAGGTTGTTACAACGTTTTGAATTTTATATGTTCCTCTTATATTTATCAAGTAATCTTCTCCCTCTTACTATGGAGATAATTACCAATATTTTACATATAAACAACCAGAACTATAAATAAATATAAAAATATATAATTTTCATAGACTATATATGTAGAATTTTGTGCAAAATACATGTTTATACATGTACACACACACATTGGATTGATGTATTCCACACAAAATCATTTCCATAGCTCATTATGTCTCATTCTCTATGGAGATGTTTAAAGTCAAATTTATGACATAATATTAGAACTATAGGAATACAAAATATATTTTTATTGTGAAAAGTGATATTCATATAGTATCTCAAGGAGATATTTGATAAATCAAACAAGGGAAAAATGGTGGAAGTACACAAAGCGTTTATCTTTTAATCAGCACTTTGGCAGCTTTTATCTTAGCCATATCAAATTACGAAAACCACATATTCCAAGTTGAATCTCATGACAGATGACACTTAATTTAGCCCATTATTTGAACTGGACAATTATTCTTGCAGATTGGTGCTCCTGAAGAGATTAATAATTTATTACGTCTTTATCCCTTTCTGGTGTTTAGTTACAGTTCACAGTATTTTGTAGATGTTAAATTGTTAAGAAAATAATTATACATCATTCCTTGGTCCTTTTCTATTTCAGGAATAATTTCTAGAAAATCAATCATCATTTCCCTATATAATGGGAACTTTAAGGAGGACATAATCCACATATATGTTTATAAACTGAAATGATTAGAGACCCTTGGGATTAGGGATAAGCGATTAATGAGCCAATATAGGAAGCCTTTATAACCACTAGTAAGTGGTATAAAATCATGCAGATATTGAGTCTCATTTAATTAATAATGAGCCATAATTATTAGGCTAATAATTAATAATATGAAATTATTACTAGGAAAATGGAAATTTGCCCATTTTATTCTATAGATACTTATTGTCACAGAAGTACTAAGTTTACCTGGAAAATGGTAGGGAGGGTCACAGAGAAGCACCATTCCTTTCCCTTCTTTTACTCTGACTTCAGGACGTTCCTCAGGTGGGAAAGGATCAAGATCTAATTACAAAAGAAAAAAAAGAAAACATTTACTCTCTGGTCAATAGAAAGAGAGACATCCATTAAATTTTATCTTTCAGCGACTCACTCACTTTTGATATATATTAAATAGTACCTCTCAGTTGGTTTGGTGAAGCCTGTGAAAGTCAATTCCTCATTTTTATACCAAGATTTGTGCACGCTATTGAAAAGTTCTGTATGAGCTCAAAGCTAACACATATTGGTAGCAGCTTGCATAAGAATTTTGACAACTCTGAAGATTATAAATAGCCTAAAGCCTTTTGTTTCAAATTTAGAGAGAGTCTCAGTAAGAGTATCTGGAAATATAATGAAATCAGACAAAACCAGAGATCTACCAAAGAAAGTAAGTTAACAGGAGGAACAGACTTATTTGAAGGGTATCTCTCTTCCCGAGGAAGGATGTGAATATCAAGAAATTCTAATTGCTCCCTTTTTGCAGAGGATCCTTCAAATCTATGTCTCTAGTCCTGATGTCTCACTCAAATTCCATCCCTAACCTCAACTGCTTACTTGACATTTCAACTTAGATACCTTAGTTACCATAACCTCTACATGTGGAACAATCATTTAATGCTTTCATGCTTGAAGTTGGTTTTTCTTGCTCCCATTCCATGTTTAATGAAAGCAGAATGTTTCTGCCCTTTGACTAGACTTTGCTTGAAAAAAATATTTAGGATCTTCTTTCCTTCAGGGCACTGCAATCTGTTAATTCTTTCCTCGTGGTTAGTAGACATTATTTACATTTCCACTTTCACTGCACTAATTTAATTTTACTTATCTTTCTGATCCTGTCTCCCTCCCTGATAATCACTACCATGTAGGACTTCTTACAACACCATTTTCATCCTGTAATCCATTTTACAAAAGATTTACATGCTGCCTTATGAAATCATGTCTGAAGACCGACCATCTGGTCCAACTCATCTCCCAACGTACAATTTTCTTTCAGAACAACCTCTAACTTTAACTTAGCACAGTGTTTCTCAAAATGTTTTCCATTACTGGCCCCAATAAAAAGAAATTTTTCATTTAGATTAAAATAAATAATTAAATTAATTAAAATAAAATTTAAGTTATTTCTACTAGGAGAAATTAAATACTAAGGAATAAGATATTGTCAGGTAGGGTTGATCTTTTATGTTGTAATACCTAAGATATTTTCTTCCCTTAAGAACCAATTTTCACCCCCTTGAGGGTGATATTGGCCCCATCGAGACTACATGGCTTACCACTTCCACTGGTGCTTGTTTTTAAAGATTAATTCAAAATCCTCAGACCATGGCCTTTGTTTATTTTACAACATTATCTTTCACTATTTCAAGAACATTCATAAAACCCTCATGGCACTTTGCTCTCTTTGCCACACAATCTTGAAGACCTACATCATCTATGATGCCTTCCTCTCATTATCCTCTCTTCTTTTTTCTCCTCTTGCTGAACTCTTACAGTGACATTTATTAGTATCTATTTTGAAGTTTACAATAGAATCCCTGTATTTTAACTTAAAACTTTCACATATGTATGACTTGTCTCACTACCAACAGTCTGCAACCTGTGTATGGGGAGCAAATGTGTCTTCTTTAACATGCCACATAGTGAGTACTTTAGCTAAAATGATGAGGTATTGTTCCATTTTCACTGGAAGAAGTAAAAGGATTTTAATAAAAGAAAAAAATCCAAGAGTGTTGACCATACAGAATCCATCACTCTAGTTTATGTACATTTTTATCAGTAATTAAAACATCTAATTTTTACTTCACCTAAATACATTTGCCCATTTTTTTAAGTTACAGTTACTCACATCCAAAGCTCAGGGTTGCTTCGGTGCTTCTGACCATTCCGTAGTTATTTGATGCTAAACAGTAGTATATTCCAGCATCTTTCTGTTTGTCAGGGTTGTTGATAACCAGGTTTCCTCCTACCATGCTGTATCGATCACTTGTCAGATCAACATCCCCATTATTCATTCTCCATCTATGAGAACAAGATATAAATGTCATAGCAAAGGTCATGAAGCCTAGAAATTATACTGGGCTAACACAGTTCTAAAATAATTTGGGTATAGCTCCATGTGAAGTCAGATGATTAATATCCAAAGTATACAGAGAACTCCTAACACTCAAAAACAGCAACAAAAATCGAACAACCCAATTCAAAAAATGGGCAAAGAATGTGAATAGACATTTCTCCAAAGAAGATATACAAATTGCCAATAAGTTTATGAAAATATGTTCGACATCACTAATCATTAGGGAAATGCAAATCAAAACTACAATGAGAGACCACCTCATTCCCACTAGGATGATTACTATTAAAAAATCACAAAATAAGTGTTGGTGAAGGTATGGAGAAATTGGAACCCTTATACACTGTTAGTGGGACTGAAAATGGTATAGTTGCTGTGAAAAGCAGTATGGTGGTTCCTAAAAAAATTAAAAATAGAATTACTGTATAATCCAGCCATTCTGCTTCTGTGTCTATACCCAAAAGAATTGAAATCAGGGTATCAGAGATGTACTTGTACTCCCATGTTCATAGCAGCATTATTCGAAATAGCCAAAAAATGGAAGCAGCCCACAGATAAAAGGATTAGCAAAATGTAGTATGTACATAAAATGGAATATTATTTAGCCTCATAAAGGAAGGAAATTTCTGAGGACATTATGCTAAGTGAAACAAACCAGTTACAAAAGGACCAAAAAAAAAAAAAAAGGAATATGATTCAAGGTGAGATTTCTTCATTCCCTATAAGTCCAAGTCTCTGGGATCATGATTTATAATTTAGCTCAGGTACAGACAGGAGAATGTTAAAGTGACTGATATATTTTCTCTTTATTTCATGAGACAGGCCAAGTGACAAATACTTTGTTGAGTTTTGCTCTATAAATTGATTTTCTAGCATACATATATGGTTTATAATGGATAACTACTTTCGCACTACTTAGATTCATACATATACAGATATGTTGTATAAAATACTAAGAGTGTTTCTCTACCAGAAATAAAATATAAAATATCAATATCGGATTTGATATATCAATAATTTTCAATAAAATGAACTGAAATCAAGATTCTGCTCAGAAATGGCATATGCTGACCACTAGAGGTCGATCAGACAATGTGAAAAATGATAAAAGTCAGTTGGGTCTTTAGATTCCACACCATGAAAATACAAGTAAAACCAGATTTTTCTCAGCCTAGAGTTAGTGGTCACTTGTGTGTTTTCTTATTAGTCAAGGATTATTTTTGGTAAAGGGATTTTTTTCCCCAACACATCATCTCATAACAATGTAGGTGAGAAGTGTTGCAGATAATCAGATTATTAACTGGTGGAGACTGTGTTATAAACAAATTGACCGAGAAACAGGGATCGAACTTGCACGGTAAGATGATAAAAAGAATGCATATAGAAAATAGTTCTCAGTTAAAATCACCCCGTGTGACTTTACAATCATTCTCCACCAGGATTTAACCTCTGATAGTCCATGTCCTCAGGAATGCCGTAAGACAGGAGCCGTGGCCAAGTAGCTCGAGTAGATTCTGCGGCCACATCACTGACACGTTTCCAATTAGGACATGAATCGTGCTAAAAAGTCCTAATGATTTTAGAATATCTATTATTAAATCAAAGTTACTAGAACATTTTTAGTTATAATTTTTATGGTGTAGGAGGTAATTCAAAAGCAAGCATAGAAAACTGTGCTTTTGTATTTTTAAAACCTACCCAATTCCAAACCAATGAAAAAGTCCACCCTTCTCCTAGCCGGATGGCAATATTGTCCCTGCCTGAAACATCCAGCATCAAGTTGCTTAGCACTTGTCAACTTGTCGGGCAGTTCCAATTGTTGAGATTTTTTTCCCACATCATGTTGACTCCAAAATTTTGTTTACTGCCTTAACTTCCTCCCCCTGGATCTGATTCTGCCTATGATATCATATAAGGATTAAGTTTTGCTGTGTTTGGGTAAATTCGCTGCCCTATTTTTAGAAACATACACTATTGTTGCCATCCTTTTTACACTGCTTTAAATACAGTTTTTATTGTAGTGCTGGTGTCTTTGGGCATGAGGTAAGATAATGAAAGGCCCTCTGTTAATAAGTGGGAGGTAGGGTTTCCTGCTGTCCTCTCAGGGTGTTGCCGTGCATATCACATTATCACAGAACATGCTACAAATGTAAAACTACTGTGTGAATGGACAATTGCATCATTAACAAGGT
Source organism: Avahi laniger (assembly GCA_963575035.1). Taxonomy (NCBI): domain Eukaryota; kingdom Metazoa; phylum Chordata; class Mammalia; order Primates; family Indriidae; genus Avahi; species Avahi laniger. Next base: position 16,524 of record CAUYSK010104895.1, read on the forward strand.
TAATGCAGCTTGTATTGAATATTAAGTAAATTTTAAAAACTTCAAGAGTTCTTTTCCATTGACTAGCTACATCATGAGCTGAATTTTTTCTTTCTTTTTTCTTTTCCTGTCAAACGCAGGCTGCCTTTATTACAAGATTAAACCTCTACCTGTCTTCTCCAGCTCTCTACATTAATTTATGAATAGTCAAGCCAAACTCACACTGGGAATTTCAGCACTGGTGCCACCGATGAGAGGAGTGTGTGATGCATTTGCCAAGCAAAGCTCTGCTCCTTCCTGTCTCTGTGAGGGGGGATAGAGAGAGCAGCAAGACACATAGCCCCTCCCATGCTTTGCAAACACCATCTGGGAACAGCCTCTCTGGTTTGTTGCCTCCATTCCAGCCTGGAGGCTGATTAGCTGAGGTCTCATGTATGAGTGTAGGGACAGAGTGTCACAGAATAGGCATCGCTGAAATAGCTTTTGAGATTCTATCAATCTATGTAGATAGATAAATACCGAAAAAATTATACACTTCTTTGGAAGTCATAAAACCTGTGTTTCAGTCTGGATCTTTGATTTTCTACCTTTTGATTAAGATAATTTACTTATTGAGGACTCAGCTTTCTCTCCTGCAAAATTATCTTGGATTAGATCTCCTCTACAGATCCTATTAGTTATACTACTGCGTGTCTGTGATGCATAGGCTCTCAGTATACATGGCTTAAGGGTGGAAATAAGTGTAGCCCACCAAATATTTTCAGAACAAATGCTGTATATAATTAATAAAATACCTACTTATGTTACACTCCCATGCATGAAGTCGAAACAGTAAAAATAATTTCAAAGGGGTGGTGATTTTGTACCTAAAGTCATATTTTATTTTAAGACTAACTTCATAATTATAGCCAGAGGCAAGAGAAAATTAGTACATTTAAAATTAAATGGGGGAAAAGGGATATTTTCCTTGATAACAACTTTTTATAACGGTAGAAAGTTACTTTCCTAACCAAGAAAAAAAAATAGTCTACTATTAAAATTAACATTGTTGAGTGACAACCTTCAATTAAATCAGTTGACATCAACACATTAGAGCCCCCAATTTCTCCATCCATCACTTGCTTTGTCTTTAAGGAACCATTTCACAGGTAAAATTCTAACACATTGGCATGAGGCTAATTTTTGATTCTTAGTCTTTGCGTCAGAATAGAAACTGCTAGTATACTTTTCTGAACAATTCGAAGCAGGAAAACCTGTTGTTGCTTTTAATAAAGTTATTTTTGATAACATAATTATGTAACCCAGAAAAACAGAAATAAACTTATTTATATAGATTATGCAATAAGTATAGATATTTAAGATTATTGGGAAAAGTGGTGCTTTCTAGAATTATACTATGCAAACTCTTCAAATGTAGTTAATACGGAAATTCATCCATATCTGTAGTTACGAGTTATCTGGGCCAATGCATAAAAAGCATTTTATCCTCAAATGAGTATACTTAAATTATGCAAGATGTTCACATAAGCATTTGCATGCTTAAAGGCATGATCTCATTAAACAATCTGTAGGTGAATAAAGTCAAATGCCACTAGCATTATCTGTGCAGAAAATAGTAAGTGAATAATTTGCATATAGTTAAGCAAACCTGCTATCTATTTTGGGCTTTTTTTAAAAGCTTGATAATATTTTTGTTCATGTCGATAGAATTTGCAGAATGCTTTATATTATATCTTTATCAGTACAGGGTCACAGATGCTGATCTGTGATCATTAGCCTGACACTCCATTCCGAGAAGAACAGTGAGGTACGTTACTTGTAAACGGGAAAAGGGCTGGCTCGTGCCCTACAGTTTAGTGAAACTTTTCCTTCCAGTGATTCCTCTGGATAAATGGTGTTTATTGGCTGCTCTTCAAAAATTGGTCCAAATCCTTTGTCTTCCTCGGAAACTACAACAAAAATAAAATTATTTTACATTGTGCCATTTTATAAGTTAAAAAAATGGAAATACTGAAAAAGTTATTAATATTTGAAAAAAATGTCAGAAACACAGAATCTCTATTTTAATTCACAACAAAGGTATTTGCCTTCATAATTTTTTCATTCAAAATTCTTTCAGCCCATCTCTCATCATTTCTCCAAACGTACCCTGTTGCCACGCTCAATTACTTATAGCTCCTCAAACAAGCCATGCTTTCATGCCCCTGAACTTTGCATATGCCTGTCATCTTTCTAGAATCATCACCCTACTTTTTTCCTCTTATCAAAATTTGCATGATCCTTTGTGACCTAGCCATACGTAGAGTTAGTTCCATCAGGAAGCCAAAACCCTCACCCCTCCTGGCTTTTATTGGTCCTCTTTTGTGTTCCAGTAGTTCCCTGTACAGGTCATGGTACTTATCGCACCTATTGTGATTCTTAAGGCAACTTTCTGTGCTGCTAGATTGCAAATGCTTGAGAACAGGTGGCTACATCTTTCATCTCTGTATACCAGTCTCCTAGCTTGCTGTCTAGCTGTCTGGAAGACAATAGGAGCTGAATGATTTTTGAACAAGAGAATAGATAAATAGGTAAGTTACTAGAAGTTCTGGGAAATGGATCTCTTTCCTGGGGTCAGTTTTTGTTTATATTTTTCCAAACATGTGACAAGCACTGGTGCTCAGTAACATCTACAACAATCAATGAATAAATTACATGGATATGGGATCTGACCAACTGATTTAAAATTTATCACAAATGTAGCCGCACCGGGAAGCAATTGTTACTGATGCTCTATCTTCTTTGGAATGGAAGAGTAACACCTCACAGCAGGAGGAAGAGAATCACTCACATGTCACCAACATGGCAGCATTTACACAGCACAGCTAAGAGCCATATGCCCGACGTGAATTAATAATGATCTGTGTGGCTAGAAAGGAGGAATATTCTTACATGAATGTTTTTGCCCAATCAAAGCTGTGATTCACTCCTCCAGTTTATTTTTTTAAGGGAGAGTTTAAGGCAAATGGCACACAAACATTTTATCTTCTCTAACATCAAATTTAAAGATGAGAGTTCTGTTCCACCTTCCTTTAGAAACAACAATTTCATTATGTCATTTAAATCTTGCCACCATTTTTCAGTGGGCCTTTGGACAAATTATTTAATCTCTCCAAGCCTCAATATCACCCTTTATATAATGGGGATAATAAAAAAAAATCTACTTTATAAGGTTATTGTCCTAATTATTTTGAGACAACGCATGAGAAGATACTAGAGTACTTGGCTTATAGTCAGCAATTAATTCATGCTGATTTTGCAAACATTCTCAAGAATTTGTCAATCCTTTCAAAATTTAATTTATATTTCATATGTATATCAACTCTTAGACTAATCAGGAAGCTTCTAAAAGCCTAAAGGCAACTTTTATTCACTCTGATTGCTCTGGTGCTATTAGCATTGTGTTGTTTGGAGCAGTCGGTATATAATATATTTGTTGGATAATAAAATTGTTAAGTTTGCTTCCCCCCCCCACCGTGAGAAGCATTAATTTCTCTACACAAACCCAAAATGTTTCAAGGGGAGCTGCCACATTCTTAAGTGGAATTTGCTGAAATTGCCATTTGAGAATTAATAAACCTCAATCACATTCTATAATCACCATCCTATTTCAGATAGCAGATAAACTAACTGCTGGATCGGAATCAGAACAACCAGAGGAACTGACATTAAACTCTGGCAATGCATTTTGCCCGCTGCTGTTTTAAGCAAGCCAGTGTTTCACGTGGCTTATACATTTAGGAGAGAAAGGAACAGGAGAGTATGTCTTAAGGACCCCATAACCTACCACAACCATAAGGAACATCATAACTATGTTCGCAGAAGCTCTCTGCTAATGATTTTGAAAATCTTGCTCTGGGCTATCTCTAGTTCCATATTTTTCTTGAGGTTATGAAAACCAGAAATGGATACAATGTTTTCTGCTTCACCTTTAATAATTTACTGATGATGTTTGATACTTCTCACATTTCAGGATGCAACAGTACACCAGGGAAAAATGAGAAATGAATCCCAAATCCCTGATGAGTAAAGACTTTCATTTTGTATGTAGGGTCTGGATTTTCCAATCTCTGAAAGAAATGACCTTGTGCTTATCTGTGATAAAAATCATATGCTATTTTTCTTCCCACTTGAACAACTTCATGAGCTTTTCCTTGAGTCTCTCCCACTTGTACCGTTTTTCTGACTGGAGCAATTTAGTAACAACTGACATCTAAGATCCTATTGTTTCTTCCCAATTCACATAAACACTTAAAAAGATGGGAGAGAAGTGCATTTTTATCAGTATATTTAGATTCTTTTCTTGAAGGCGAGATGACTTCTATTCCCACTCTACCCCCTAATAAATGATTTTAGGGAGAATCATTTCAAACAATTTTTTGAAATCTAAAAATATATATATTTAGAAAACTAAAAATATTGTTTAGAGGAGTTTAAAGCTCATTAATGTCATGTAATTACATTGTATTTACGTGACAAGCCTGATGATAAGATCAATATTATTATTGCAAATGGACAAGATCGTCGGATTTAAGGAGAAATGGGTGTATGATGCCATTATGCTCATGCTTTAAACAGAAGACCACTGATCTGCACTGGATTGGATCTTGAGTTTCCACTTCCTACAACAGTGTTAGCTTAAAAATTTCAGGTGACCACCTTGGCGGCTACAGTTTGATGCACTACAGGTGTTAGTTGTCCTTAGTTCAGTTAATGACTTGATTCTGACCTCGGGTACTGCAATGAGTTTTTACAGACAACATTAAAAGCATGATCCATGCAAGAAAAAAAAAAAAAACGGATAAGTTGGATTTTATAAAAATCAAAAACTTCTGCTTTGTGAAAGACACTGTTAGGAGAATCTCAGGTCTTCAGGGTTAAAGGGTTTCCCTTTGGACTTTCACCAACTTGTATTCCACAAGCAGCAAACTGGAGAGACTTTTAATTAACTAAATATCTGTCTCACTTAATAATGGGCTATATAGCAGTAATTACATGTGACTTCATAAAGTTTTAACTCATCTCAAGAGGCACAGGGCTGCATCAGTGAAGAACCATGACACGACTGCATTTTCAATGTGGGATCACACAGCGCTGGCCTGTCTGGTTCTGTTTCCATGGTGCCCTTTAGCAGTGCCGTTAGAGGGAAGGTCTTAATCCAGAATCCTCAATTTAATTTATAATTTAATTAGCTTCCTTGAAAGAACTATTTTTATTTCTTTGAAGTAAGGTGAGTTATGCTCATTCAGAATTGCTTTGATTATTTAAAGTATTACATGGTGCCCCCAAATGCAATAAAGACAGAGTCACATAAGCATGTATCTATATAGAGATTAGTTAGTAGATTTTCATATTTTAAAGGAATAGCCTCGAACATTTCTTTTGATAATGTATCTTTTGGTTTTAAGTATATACTTTTGAAATGACAGTTGGTCAGCTTTTAGAAAGCTGAAGATATATTTTAAGGAGTTTTTTCATCTTGACCACATGTATTAAAAAAGAAGCTTAATGTTTTCTAGAAAAGGTTCCATCAATAGAAATTTCCTTTGAAAACAATGGAATGGCACATGCTAATAATTATGAGGCTATACTTATCGGGATATATTGAGGCTACCTATATGTGGGATAGGCAATCCTTCAAAGGGTGTATGTAAAGATTAAGCGATTGGGGGTAAATTTTTATAGTCCAAACTAGATAACATTTTTCTTCTGAATGGAAATACTTTTCATAAATTATATGTACATATCCCTCAATACTCCACTTACATCTGACCTTTATAGGAACAGACAATGTAGTCCTTAGGGGATAAAAACAAGACGTTAATCTCCAAGAAAATACTGACATTATTTTTCACATTGAGAAAATATTACATTTAAGATATTTTCTTTTGCCTATTTCCTAGTTCAAAAAGCAGAATAAGACATTGTTTATGCCACATTAGCATTTCTGTTAAGTATATAACCATATGTTTTTCTAAACATATTATTTAGAATCATTGTTTTTCTAAAATTTTCAAGCCTAAATAAAATAATGTATTTCATTTGGTGGTTTAGCAATTACTATATACATTTTTATTTTAGGAACATACTTGTGTCCTTGAAAGAAAAATTATTCAGGACAAACATCTGCATTTCATTGCCACGTTGAGCATGAATATGAACCTCATAACAGCTTTGAAGACAGTATTCAAGTTCATTGCCCTGTTGGCTCAGCTAGGTGCTTGGATCCAGGAACAAAATTTTCAGGGATGATAGAACACAAGTCTCAGCAAGGGGTCCACTAACACGAGCATTATATTCTCAGGCTACAGAAAATATCATCATCTATTGCTTTTTTTCTACAGCCATGAAAACACTTAGATGAAAAGTTTTGATGCCTTGGAAGTATCATGGGGATAAAAGTTAAGAGAAACCAGAAACAGAGAGGGATTATGTTTTATTAAAAAACTACAATTATTGGCCAGATGCGGTGGCTCACAGCTGTAATCCTAGCACTCTGGGAGGCCGAGGTGGGCGGCTCGTTTGAGCTCAGGAGTTCGAAACCAGCCTGAGCAAGAGTAAGACCCCATCTCTACTAAAAAAATAGAAAGAAATTAGCTGGACAACTAAAAAATATATATAGAAAAAATTAGCTGGGCATGGTGGCGCATGCCTGTAGTCCCAACTACTTGGGAGACTGAGGCAGGAGGATCTCCTGAGCCCAGGAGTTTGAGGTTGCAGTGAGCTATGATGATGTCATTGCACTCTAGCCAGGGCAACAGAGCAAGACTCTGTCTCAAAAACAAAAAAACAAAAAAACAAAAAAAAAAACTAACATTATTTTTAAATACATTCCCTTTTTCTTATTGGATATATTTGTCTTAAAAGGATCAGGAGTTATAGATGACTTTTCAAGCTAACTGAAGATTTAACACTTCATGTCATTGTTTCTTTTGATCTGTTCTTTTTTTTTTTTTTTTTTTTGAGACAGAGTCTCACTCTGTTGCCCGGGCTACAGTGCCGTGGTGTCAGCCTAGCTCACAGCAAGCTCTAACTCCTGGGCTCAAGCGATCCTCCTGCCTCAGCCTCCCGAGTAGCTAGGATTACAGCCATGCACCACCACACCCAGCTAATTTTTTCTATTTTAGTAGAAATTGGGTCTCACTCTTGTTCAGGCTGGTCTCAAATTGCTGACCTCAAACGATTTCCCTCCTCAACCTCCCAGAGTGCTAGGGTTACAGGCATGAGCCACAGCACCCCGCCCAGCCTACCGTTTTTTATAGCAACATTTTCAGTTCCACAATTAATATAATCAGTCAGTTGTATGATCTAAAATGAAATTACTTCACCTCTCCCTATGTGTAGATGGTCCGCTATAATCTTGCTATTTCATATCTCAAAATTGAAAGTAAAATTATAATTTGTGCTTGAGATCTTTTTTATTCATTTTATATCCATTTTGAAACAAATTTCATTTCTCATTCTGTAATATGTCATCTCAATCTGTTAGTTATTAAACATAATTTCACATAACTATGGTGTAAGAAGGGTCTCAAGAAAAATCTATTAGAAAAAAATCATGATGATAAAATTTGAAGAGAGTTTAGTATTGGAATTCTTGAAATATTTACACTATTACTATGCTTATGGGGTGTGGAGTAGAGCAAACTCTCTTAAAATAGAATAAATTCTCTAAATGAAGTGACATTTAAATTGTCTCAAGGCAGACTTTTTCCAGACGCACAGCTCTCTATCTTCACTGCAAACCATACCCCGCTGATAAGAGAAAAAGTAGGTTTGGGGTTTAGGCTTTGAATACTCTGGTGCCCCAATCCTTTAGGCCATGGATAATAGGGACATTGTAGTAATTTGCCGTAACTAAAAATACAAAGTAAGGAGCTGGTCTCAAAAATGTGCAGAAATCCAGTTATTAGAATGAAGAGTAGAGTCAGGTTAGCAGAAAGGTTAAGCGGACTAAATTCTCCTTTGCTTGGCTTTGCCTGCCAAGGGGACCCTATCACATCTCTTGATAGCAACCACTTCCTTGACCTGTGGTCCGCCTCTGAAGCATCTAGACCCTTTTTGACACAACTCACCAGGCATTTTCCCACACCTACCTCACGTCTGAGCACATCCTAACACACAGCCTGATCCTACTGGTCGGCCTACTTCTAGGACCCACCCTGTCCCGGGCTACCTCCAGTTTATTTTGATTAATGAGGCAACGAGTGACCGTAGCACAAAATAGTGATAAAACATTGAATGCTATAGTGTGTCGATCACATTTAGAGATAGAAAAATGTTAAAATAACGTTTAGTAACTGATGTAAATCTAATTGAAAAAACATCCAGGAAATTTTGGTGCAAGTACTGTAAAGACATGCGAAATTCTCTATTTGCCCTCCCTACGGCCAACCAATGAAGACATTTTTTTCAACATTAGCTTCTGATATTATAGAGTCATATCATAACTCTAAATGTACAAAGCATAATTTATAGATATTTCACATTCTAATTCTTATAAAATAAATATGATACTGCTATTTTATTTCTTTCCTTTATACTTTTTCTCAATGAATTTCAAATGAGTTTAAGAGATATTTCTTTTCATTTAGGTAGCCTGGGTGAAAGTTGGTCCTGAAATAGCTGAATGTTGGGTTTTTCTTTTTCTTTCTGAAAATGAAGTAAAAGAAGACAATGAATGAAAAAAAGCATCTAAAATAAATATTTACTCTCAAATGATTTAGTTATTAATTAAATATCTAAACATTACAGGTTGACTATGTGCAACTTAGCTATATCTATTCTCTTACCTCAATAGGATATAATATTGTTTTCACAAAATCTAAAAAAATTAAAAAGGAAAATATTTTTAAAAGACACAAGGAAGAGTGGAGCTGGTTTTGATGATGTTTTAATAAGCCTTGGTGTACTTTATTTTTCAAGTTAAAACTATTTAATACATATATTTAAAAACTAGTCAGCTAGACTACTAATACTGCTATAAAATAATAGTTAAAAAAAACTACTAATATTATAGGCTGGGTGCAGTGGCTCACGCCTATAATCCTAGCACTCCGGAAGGCCAAGGCAGGAGGATTGCTTGAGCTCAGGCATTTGAGACCAGCCTGAGCAAGAAACCCTGTCTCTACTAAAAACAGAAAAATTAGCCGGGCATCATGGCACATTTCCATAGCCCCAGCTACTCGGAAGGCTGAGGCAGGAGGATGGTTTGAGCCCGGAGTTTGAGGTTACAATGAGCTATGCACTCTATCTGGCCACTGTACTCTACCTGGGGTGACAAAGCAAGACTCTGTCTCAAACAACAACAACAACAACAAACTATTATATATGCAGCATTATATATTGGATAGAACTTTCTCACTTGTGAGAAAAATCTCAATTTCAACTCATATAAGTAACGCAGCAGCCATTGCTGGTTCACTACCCAGTGACTTTTCTCCCCTTTACCCTCATGTCGAAGTTCAGGTTTGTTAAAGGATCAACCCCTCTCTTATATGACTCAGAAGTAAAGGCTCACTTGCATTAATTCCATTACTCTTGCCAATGATGGGCTTGATGGTGTACGTCTGACCCAACTCTGGACATCTAGTGAGAGGTTTCCGGGAAAGATCCCCTTGTTTTTAAAGGGAGATAGGTACAAGAAAAAAGAAACGCACCCTCTTCCTCTACAAGACATTGCTGTGTCTACAGGTGGCACCTGGAACTGCAGCACTGCTGCCGACAGGTCAAGCCGAAACCTGGGAGCTGATCATTGGATTAACGATGTGTATGACGCTGGGGACACGGACAAGGCCGTTTTGGCTGAGAAGTGGTGGGAAAGCTTGATTGCAGCAGATTCAAAGGAGAGCATGGACCGAGGAATTGAAAAGAGCAAGCATGAGCTTTTAAAGTAATATTTGCTGTAAAGAGGGAGAAATAAATGGGATATTGGCTGCAGGATGTGAGGTCAACAGAGGAGTTATTTTTTTAAATAAGAGAAATTACAGAATGTTTGTAGACTGACAGCAACAATCCAGTAGAGAGGGAAAAGCTGACAGTGAGGAGAGTGCAGGGACAATGGCGGTAACAATGGACTTAAATGGGCCAGAGGGATAGGACCTAGTACCCGAGTGCAGCGCTTGGTATGGTGAGATCATGCATGAAATAGGCAGGAACAGCATCTGCGCACAGATGTAGGAGGTGAGCAGAGGTGGTCAGGTGAGCTTGTTGCGCTGTCTTCTGATCATTCCTAATTCCTCTGCATAACAGGGAGCAAAGTCATCAAGTGAAAGTATAATAAGAATGAACAAGAAATTGTTGGGGGTTTGAGAGAGAGAAGCCACTACAACATGACCCAGGAAAGACAAATGAATGCACTGGGGAAGCGGAGCGTGTTTGCTGGGCAGTCTCAGCTAGCCACTTGAAGTTAGTAGTCGTGAATTTAAATTCAGCATAGAGGCCTTTTGGGGTACTTTGTTTTGTTTTGTTTGTTTACTTGGTTTAGTATGGTTTTTTTTTTTTCCCTTAGTGACTATCAGCTGGGTGGTCAAATGTGTTTTGGAGCATCTGGATATTTCGTAACTCTTCTCTGCTCTTAGAGTCACAATACTTTCTACTTAAGGTAATGCATGCTGTGAATTATATTTTGTCTCCCTCTTCACCACCCCCCACCAAAAAAACAAAGATTTTTGAAGTCTTCACTCCCAGTACATCAGAATGTGACCTTATCTGGAAATACGGTCTTTACAAAGGTAATCAAGTTAAAACGAGGTCATTAGGTAGGCCCTAATTCAATATGACTATATCCTTAAAAAGGGGAAATTTGGACATAGAGACAGACATGCACAGAGGACAGATGACGTGAAGAGGCACAAGGAGATGCCATGTGAAGCTGGAGACAGACACTGGAATTCTGTCACAAACCAAGGAACACCTGGGGCTACCAGAAGGTGGAAGAGACAAGGAAGAAACCTTCCCCTACAGGTTTTAGAGGGAGGATGGCCTTGCCGACACCTTGATTTTGAACTTCTAGCCTCCAGAACTGAGACACAATAAAGTTCTGTTCTGACAATAGTTCTGACAATAAAGTTCTGACAATATAGTTCTGACAATAAAGTGCCACCCACTTTGTGATACTTTATTGTGGCGATCCTAGGAAGCTAACACACATATTCTCCTTACTACGTAAGTAGTATGAATACTTACTACTTAAAAGTTAATAATAAACAACTGAACTTTAATGTACAGTTTTTTCCAAATTTATTTGACAATGAAGTCTTTTTTAATGTAATTGCTACTAACACCCTGCAGAACAAGTTTTTTTGAAATATTTGGGGAAATACAAGAAAACACAGCCCAGATTTCCCCCACTTTCCCCACCTCTGAGCTTTTATTTGTGACACTTCCTCTATTTAGAATTAGTTCCACTTCTAACATTTAAAATACTTCAAGTTTCCCTTGTCTACTACCTCCATCATTAAATATGCCTTAATTCCTTAAACAATTCTTTTGAAGCACCATCATAATGTTCCTTATAAAACTGTTAGCTACTTACTTTACTATATGATCAGGTTCTTGAAGTCACAGAACATATCTCACTGCTCTTTACATAGGTTACACATAGTGATTCCCAACTCACAAGGTGGAAACAGAAATCACATAGGTGTAATTTGGGCTAAGAAGTTCCTTTCTTTTAATCCTACAAGTGGAAGTTCTTCTCGCCCTGTCTGGCATGGATATCCTTGATTTGGCATGCAAGTTGCCATATTAGTTGGTCCATGATTCTTGCTGATTTTTCATTCTCCTACCATTATGCAGTGGCTTTTCTAAGTTACCAGGGTTACTATGTTCATCAAGCATCCACTATGCCAATCATATGCTAGAAGTTATGACTGCATTCATTTTTCAGTCCTTACAACAATCCTATGATTTTTACATATTAGAAAATTGAGGCTCATAGAAGTTATATAATTTATACAAGATCACAAGATCAGTTGATGAGTACCAGACTGAAGGTACAAATCCAGACTAGTCTTATTATAGATTCTGTACTTTTTTCAGTATAATATTACTGGTTTTATTTCTGCAGGAAATGTTCAGTAGTTGAAGTGAAATCTATAAACTGGCAGTATTGTTAAACAATAAATTTTACAACATCTGTGGGCTCTTATTACAATCGAACTGAATCTTAAGGTTCCAAGCTTGCTAACTTTAGTTCTCTTGCAGCAAAGCAAGAGGCTTTCAAAAATATTGAATGTTTACAATATTTAAAATATTGCTTCAAAATTTAGTAGCATAGCATTCTTACAAAGCATGCAAAAAAAAGAAAATAGTGGCCACACTGAATATGTTCTTTCTGCAACAACCTGCTAATAGGATATTTGTGATGTCCATTCATTCATTTCTGCAATCAAACGAGTTAACAAAAATGTCCATGTGATCTAACATTAACTATTTGCCTCAAAGTTTAGAGAGCTAATAGCTTAAAGTAGAGATGGAATATGATTCAACTGAGGAAAGCTAGTTAAAAGGTTTACCCTTTTGTCAACTTACCTCCATGACCATATCTTCTATGCCATGTAAACTCTAAAAATGAAAGACAAAACAATTTTGATACTGAAGTAACTCTTTGCATTGTGATTTCAAACATTACCCAAATACCTGAGATGCTAGTCAATGAAATGACAGTACTAGCCGTTCACTAATAAGGTTGAAGTATCTTCACATCTGCGCAGGTGTTTGTTTCTTATATTTATATTGTATAGTTGTAGAACTAGCATTTGCAGCCAACAGAATTAGTATAAACTGTCAGTACTAATATGGTATTTTTTGTTTTATTATTTATAAAAATCAGACTGCACCGGAATAATCTTATCAAAATTTTCATTATATTTACATTATACATAAAAATGTATGTTATACATGTAATTATATATATGTGTGTAATTGCTGTGTTCATAAAATATGTAATTATCAATACCTTTAAAATCCCTCAGTATTAATGAATTATCTTTTCTAAATTCTGGAATGAGCATAATAAAAATTACTCTCCAAAATAAAATAGTATTTTTTATTTCTTTAATAATAAATAAGAAACACAGGAGTATGTCCTTGAGGTTCATCCTTAAAAGTGAGCTCTGGGAATTGATACACAAATGGATGTGCTGTGGCTATGTCTTCAACAACATAGCCTCTCAACAAGCACTTACTAGTCATTAAGGTAGAGGTATTAGAAAAAGTGATTGTTAGAAAACATGCTACTTTCAGATAAAAATGTGATGCACTTCTCCTCGTAGGAAATATCTCTGAATGCTTCAGACTTATCTTTGAAAGACAGAAATATAGTAGTTGTCCTAAAACGAAAACACTATCAAAACTTGTTATTCTAATGTCCCTACACACATTTTAGATTATTTTAACATTGTTTTTATAGTACTGACTAAATTGGTAAAGGTTGTGAGAGTCAATAGTGTGTTGTGGCCACTTGTAATAGTTTTCAAGAAGTTATTATTCATTTTCAAAAATTTTGTGAATCAGTTGTTAAACACAACCAGTGTTAAAAATTAAATTATATTAACTTACAAATAAATAAATTGTACTAAGAACAAAGGGATGAAATGCTTAAAACCCATTACTTTGTAATTTTTTAAAAATAAATTTTACTATATCTATGCTATTGAGATAATTTGTATCTGGATGTTGAAAATACTATACAATGGTGAGCAGCTGCACATCTTTCGCAATCCACATTAAATGATGTCAAGTTGAAATTGACCATAGTGGGAGTATTTACTCTCCAGGTATAGACAAATGCTACACTCCAGGGATTCCTTCCCTGCCCCAGAGATCCAGATTTCAAATGTTCACCAGCACACTACTACACAAGATTGACTAACTCTCATGAAACTTTAATTGAAAGTAAAAATAAAAAGAAAACAGAGTCAACTTTAATATATATTTACTTACTTGTGTGATCCAGATTTCAAAAGAAAACATTAATTCTAACTTGACACAGCAAGTTTTCAATAAAATAAACACACATATGGATTACATCGGCATACTATATGGAGCATATGCAAAGGATGGTGCTTACCTGCTAGACAGGTTGTAAAAGATACTATCACAAGATGACTGATCAGCAACCACATTTTCATCTTGCTTTCGGTAGACGTCAGGTTCAATTTTCCAATAACAAGCTTTAGTTTTATGACAGTTTAATAATATGAAATGCCTGCAGCAAGAAAAGAAGAAAAGAAGTGGAAGAGAGAGGAGAGGGCAGGAAACGGAGGGGGGGAGAAAATGTTCATCGTTTGGGGCCAATAACATCATCGATCTATTTCATTTTATATTCTTTGCAAGTTTTATTTTATCTGAGTATACTGCAAACACCGTGTTGTAATGGAAGGGATAGATAGACTGGGTATCAGAGGGCTCCGCTGACACCTCCACGACTGACACGTACGTTTTCACGAGCAAGTCACTCAATCTGTGTCTTTAGGTTTCTTTTCCACTTTAACCTCTGACTTTTCATAATCTTTTTCTGAAAACTGCAGATATGAACATTTTAATATCAATAATTTTAACTGAAGATTAACTTTAATTGAATGTCTGGTAGAAAGAGTCAAAGTTGTATTTGCATAAGAGCTTTGTAAAGTCACAGACATTATATAAGGGCGATATGTTAGCATTATACTTGTTAACAGTGGCTTGTGGAAATTTTTTTTTCAGAGATTCTAATTTTTAAGTGTTAAAATATATTGATTAATACTATATTCATTCCTCCTCCTCCCCTGCACTTCTTTCATTTATCATTCAACAAAGAGTAAACAACTGCTCCTTTTGTGTCAGCAGGAGACAATCTAGGTTTTGTGGGGCCAAATCTTTCCAACTTACAGAGCCTTCATTAAGGACAGGAAGACAAAACTACCAATTACTAAGCAACAAAACCATGCAGCAGTCTAATTAAAATTATCTTGCTTTACAAATTTTGCAAAAATGTATGATCATGTGATTGCATTCCTGTGGTTTCACCCAGGGCCTTGAAATAGCTCCTGTTGATGAAGGGCACCACAACTTAAGCTTTATCACCTTTGTGGTAAATCCACCTCTGTGACTAGGCATACAGACATAAGGAATCAAGAAAGACACAGTTTGCTTGCTCTTAAGAAGCTCACAGACCAGTGGGAACACAGATATGTGCATGAGTCAATGCAATGACATAGATGTATGGGCCTGTATACTATTGAACTTTGAAAAGTGTTAATCATTTTAATTTGAACCATTGTTAATACAGTACACTGGGAATGGGCCCGACTGTGGAGAGCAGAGCATCGCAGTGGAGGTGCAGCCCTCTGAGATTTAGGTCACTGGTGACTTCCAGATTCAACCACTTCTTACTGGAACATCTTAAGAACAACATGCCCCAGAGCATTAAATGGAGAGCTCTTCAATAGGGATAAAATAGTTTTATCTTGAAAAGATACTAAATCATGTTTTCAAAGAATATATAATAGCATTAAAAAAAAACACGTCATGACATAGAGTTGAGTGAAAGCATAAATTAAGATAGAGTATGCAAGCAATTCTGAAAGGAAAACACCTAAAGCTGCAGTGTTCAAATACAAATATAATTGAACATTATTTAAGACAGCAAAAACAATCCTACTAATTGCTTGCATTGTGCTGGCATGTTAAAGAAAAATATGGGATTCTATTTTTTTTTTTAATCATGATGGATTTTGAGATCACTCTGATTTTCAAGAATCCTAGCACTTTGCAAAGGTTGGACAAAAATTTTACCTGGCCCATGGTATATATTTTAGTATATATACTCTGCAGTAAACAAATCACTTATTTTTTTTTTAATTTGAGTTAAATTCTTAGAGAAAACACAGTAGGGCCGAATTATGATAAAGAAATATTTAGAATATCCTTGAAAAAAATCTAATGGACAATTTTTAAATGCCAGAATTAATTTATAACCAATTTCTTTCTCTTGGAGATATATGAGAAAGTGAGAACTATATAGCTGTATAAACTATATTAAGTCTGAAATTTTTACTTTTTATTTCTTTTCCTAAGAAGAACTGAGCAGAGAGAAAAATAAATAGTTTAATGGAAGTGATGAATGAAGAACAATTCTTTCAGGAGGCAGGGAAATCAATTAAATGATCTGTGGAAGGATTTTTAGCTTTTTAATTTTGATTGTATATTATATCATTAGTATCTAGACCTAAATGAAAATTACTGAAATGTGTTCACATTGGTTATGCCTGTGCACTTGAGCATTTTCTTGGTCTGTTACCTTCTAATTCTTATCATTTGGTTGTGCACACAAATTAGGATAAGTTCCTTTAATGAGGAGAAAGATAGATAAAGCAAACAGGTAAACTATACCAAAAGTGTTGTGTCAATCAAACAACTATTTTTGTAAAGATCAACTTAGATCGCATTTGTGCCAACACTGCAGAATATAAAGCAGGAGCAGTTTAATGGCAGTAATTATTGGATTTTAAGTAATTCTAATTTTTTAAATAATAAACTATTATAATTTAAGAACTCCAAGTGATTCCCACAGATATTCAAATTTAAGTGCAAGGGATGCTGCTGCAGGTTTGGTATTGTATGAAGCAGCAGCAGCAGGGACCACAGAGAAAAAGAAACAGATAAATAAGAACAATTTCTGTGGCAGTTTGGTTCAGATCTTCTCATTGTGTTGGAGTATGTCAGTGACATCTTGGTCTGTTTACCCACTAACTTTATAGACAATCTGGAAAACTGGTGGCCAGTTCCAATGGAAGATTACTTGTGTCCATACACAGCAAATGATTTCAGTAAATTGAAAATAAAATACAGAAGAATATTCTAGGCCTAGAATGTTATTTAACATTTCCTTCTCAATTGACCACAGTATATGGGAACAGGTGCTAATGTGTAGCAAAAATTATACCGAGCAAGCCAGCTAGATCTCATCTGAATTTTGCCTCAACCATTCTTTAGCTTGCAACTTTGGGCAAGTTGTTCAACCTTTGACCCTAATTTTCCTCAAGTACAAATATGGAAAGAATGTCTATTTCATAAGGCTATTATAACGATCACATGAGATTGTACATGTGAAATGTTTACTGTGAAAGTATTCAGTAAATATTAATTTATTATTCTAGTAGGCCTATCAGGACAGGGGACACATCACTTGTTCATTGTCATGGCTCTAATGAATGACACTGAGAAGCCATTCAATATATATTTCTTGAATAAATAAGGGAATGAATGAACCGTATCCATAACTATATTCAAAAACACTTGTCATAAACAAATTGAACTTTAATTTCCTAAAATAAGAATAGGATGGTGACAATAAGTAATAAGAAATGTCTCTTACTGTGGCTTTGATCTTTGTTAGGTATTACTGTGGCTTATAAATATACTTTAGAAGAGGAAATTCTAAGAATCGATATTTTAAAGCATTTTTAAGTACGCAGTTTATCGGGTGTTGGTGAAAGTCTCTGTTTTCCAGTTTGAATATGCACACTCTAATCAGAATGAACAGTGTTTTCATTATCTTGAGCCTCTCTGTGTTAACCGTGCTATCTTTTCCTTCACTTCAAAATGCTGCCTCTTTCAATAGCACAGTGAGTCATCCCCCTGGCAGCATGTAATTTATTTCATTTAATGGGCTTCTTGCCGTTTGGGTTATAAAAGCATCTTTCACATCTTGTTCACACATTTGTATTCTGCTGGTGATTTGTTCTATGGTGTCATCAGTTACCCCGTCATTTGTGACTCCCTCATCACACCCCTCAGCAGCGCAGCAGAGAAGGCTGAAAGCAGAGCCTATTCCTACTGATGCAGAAGAAACCACTTACAGCATTTCTCTCTGGAGGTTCCCCCACTCAGCAATTCACAGCTAGCTTCCTGACCTCCACGGGCCTGAAAGCATCACATCCAATCAAGGGGCAGAAAAAGAAAACAAAACAACTCGGGCAAGTATGTGGCAGTCACAGGGGCAGACTTGTTTCTCCTGGACAACTGAAATAACAGCAGGACCAGAAACAGGAACCAGAGACGCATTCCCGTCCCTGAGGCCATGCTGTGTGGGGCCAGCTCCGTGGACCAGTGAGCCTCTGCCAGCCTACAGAGCCCTGTGGCTTCTCATCCTCCCGGATCAGGCCTCCTGTCCGGTATTGCTGTCGACGCTGCTTCCACCACCCCTCGTGGCTCTGCGGGGCTCCAGTGACTGGTGGATCCCGGACATGGGTTGGTACTATTTTAGTTTCCAAGAGAATGCAGTTTTTTTGTCTAGCATCCTTTACTAAATCTATTACACATATATTAAAACAGCATTTCACAATATAATCAGGCAGTGTCATGTGACAAATTCACGTTCTTCTTTCTACTTCTTTCTTTCCAGGCTGGTCTTTCTTCGTCCCTCTCCCTCTTCCCTTTATATCTGCAGTCCCCAACCAACACCCGATGCTGACTGGAACTGGTTCACGGCCTGTTATGAACCAGGCTCCACAGCAGGAGGTGGTCGGCGGGCAAGTGAGCAAAGCATCACCTATATTTACAGCCACTCCCTGTCCCTCACATCACCACATGAGCTCTGCCTCCTGTCAAATCAGGGGCAGCATTAGATTCTCAGAGGAGCACAAACCCTACTTACACTGTGCATGTGAGGGATCTAGGTTGCATGCTCCCTACGAGAATCTCATGCCTAATGATCTGAGGTAGGGCTAATGCAGTGATGCTAGCGCCGGGGAGCGGGAGCGGCTGCAAATACAGATTATCGTTAGCAGAGAGGTTTGACTGCACAGTAAATGTAATGTGCTTGAATCATCCCAAAACCATCCCCACTCTCCCACCCCTGGTCCATGGAAAAATTGTCTTCCATGAAACCAGACACTGGTGCCAAAATGTTGGGGACCACTGCTTTAGATAACACTACGGTTGAGAAATTTGGCCCTTATTTAGATATGCATTTTTCTGCTGGACAGACCCCATCTAGCTCTTGTCCTCTTTTGTTCTAGTGCAAGAGAGCCCAAATAAATTATTCAAAAAAGCTTCAACAATATATTAATTAGCAAGCACTTAGTCACTAATAACCATTTACAAAGTATTTAGTACTGCTATATAATGAAACAGTGTTTCAGCAAGACCAATAAAACTAATTTTTCATTGCACTGATGGTCAGACAATCATTTACATTGATAAAGAACAAAATCTCAGGAATACTGAGGAAATATTCATATATACATTACCAAGTGTTCACATTTCTATTTCAAAAAGAAAAAAATTTTTTGGCACATCAGGCCCCAAAAATCATGTACCTCTATCCTGAACATAGTTCACAAAAGTTCATTTTAAAAAAAGAGTATTTAACCTACAATTTGACCTATGTTCCTCACCCTCATCACTCTGCTCTGCTTCTGAAGAACATTCACTACAAAATTGTAAATCCAGGAAATGATTAGAGGAAGCTTATCAGAAATTAAACACAGATATTCTAGGTGAAAAAATACCAATATCTCCTACTGTATAATTCAAAACTGGGAGTCATTTTAGTCTCAGATTCAATCTGAAACTCTGTCTCTGCTGCTCAAGCCCCTTAATCTTCCTGACGAGTCAGTTGCTCAATCTGCAAAATGGAGATCCAAGGTCCTACTCCAGAGCACGACTGTGAGGACTGTATAATGCATGTGCATGGACATGCGTGTGGATGTGACAGTGCCATGACGTATGTCCATAAAACTGCAATGGATGAAATGAATCAATAAAATGAAATTAGTTTTGAATTTTAAAAATGCTTCGCCTTTAGAAAGGGGATATTGTACATTTAAATGCTAAGTCCATTAAGCAGTGTGATATAAATATTATACATCTCCAGTTAATTTTCAGATTACTAAATATAATTTGAACCTAGATGCCACAACGCCCTCTAGCTGAATAACGGCATGCTTTGATGTTCTTCTCCAGCCCCACACTGACTTCTTCAAACTCTATAAACAAACTGTGGCTATTTCAGTTTGCCATTTTTATGCAAAGACATTAACCATGTTTGAAGTGCTTACTGCAATGGACAAATATATTTTGTGAAACTTTCTGAAGAACACAGTGTTCTGAGCCAAGTGTATGCCCAAGGAAAATACTCCATTTTCTGAAAATGATTACAAACAGCATCCTACTTTTGCCAGAATAGAATCATATGTTGCTCAACTAGTAGTTAGAGCTGCAAGGATCTTAAGTTGGCAACAGCTTTTGCCCCTGAACAGCCTGCCCGTGACTGTGTGTGAAGTATACGTCAAAAGAGGACTGATACAACTCAGCCCAAAACATCTCAATAAATATATCACCAGAGTGTGAAATATTCCAGCATTCACTTAAGGCGATTACTATATTAATTCATGAACTTTAGTATGCCTACAAAGTATCCCGAAAGCTTGATTAAAATGCAGAAACTTGAGCTACTTCCCCTGAAATTCTAATTATTCCTTGGGATGTGCTTAGGAATCTATTATTAAATATTAATAATAACCACATCCCAAATGCCGTTAATGGAGGTAGTCCCCGGGACCACACTTGGGGAAACACTGACTTAGCACTATGAAAAACACGTTAATCATTGAATAGAAAAATGTCCCTTCTTATGATCTAGAGCAATGATTTTAAGTACTTTTTAAAAAATTGAACAATAAAAATAGGGGATATAAATCTGTCTAGAATAGAGGGATTCAAACCCTGGCTCAGTTACTTAGCTATGTGTCTCTGAACAATACACATGATCCCTGTAATAAAACTTAGTTCATCTCTAGAAATCTCAGACAGATTTGGTAAGGATCAGATGAGATAATGTATAGCTTGTAATCTGTAAAATTCTGTGCCCATATTCACGTTACTTGCTTCTGTACTGTCTTTCTGTATTGCATCTGAGGTTACCTTCAGGACTCCCAGTCATTGCCTGGCCCCATTCATTTCCTTCTACCCGATCATTCAACTGAATCACTGACAACATATCAGTTCCAATCCCCATTATCCAACCCCAATTCCTATTAGAACTTACCTCCAATGTTTTATCTTTCATTTAATATTCATTTGGTATTTTGAGCAGCAATTCTTTGCCAAATGTAGCGCTAGATTCTGGTGATTCGGCTTTGCTCTTGAGTAATAAACTGATTTTCATTAGTATACTGATGGGAAATAGTTTGAGTGGAATCCCATAAATATACATGCGAGTTTTAAATCTCGCTTGATAAAACAGTACCTCCTTTGTTCATTGATTAAATTAGTAATTCTCAGAATTGCTGATAATCAAGAAATCATATTGCTCAATTTGCTCATTATTACTATCTTTTTTTTCCATTAGCATCTCAAATTTTATAGTATCAAGCAAAATAATTGTGTGGGGTTGGCATATCAGTTCCATGGGGGAGATAGTTTGAGATCAGTCAGGACTTTCTGCATTTCTAAATTTTTTCAGATACCTTAACCACACACACACATACTCCTAAAATATGGGACAAAATCTATGTAGGACTTTCTATTTATTCTACCACCTAAAAATGGTGGTTTCCCGAAATCCTAGTGAATAAGCAGGGCTCTATCAGTTATAGTCCTGTGTGACATCATGGGCTTAAATTAACCTGTGAAAAATGTGTTATATAAATATCACAAATTGAGTTCCACTATTTTTAAATTCCTCTGCATATTACATCAATTTAAAAATAAATGAGTAATTAATTCAAATATAAATCCAATTATCTAAAAATGTGATCAGTTATTCTATAAAATGTAGGCTGTGCTGTCAGCACTTAATTAATATCCGTATCTTCAAATTTCCCTCCCAGCAGCCATTTCTAGAGATGGCCTGAGTTACATGGATCGTGTGGCTTGCCCAAAGGCTCGTAGCTAGCAACAAAGCCAGGGTTTGAACCCTTCTATTCCAGATATATTTAAATCCCCTATTTTTTATTATTCATGTTTTTAAAAAACGTACTTAAAAATCTGTCCGTGCTATAGATCATGAGCAAGGGCATTTTGTATATTCAATGATTAACTTATTTTTCATAATGTTAAGTTAGTATTTCCCAAAATGTGGTACCAAGGGCCAACTCCATTACTAGCATTTTGGGTGCTCCTGTTAGTAAAATAGATTTCTGAGCAATTCTCAAGAATAATTAGGGTATTAGAGGGAATAGCCCAAGATCTGCATGCTAATCTAGCTTCCCGGGTAATTTGTAAAAATACTAAAGTTCAAGTATTGTTGTAAGCATGTTAAGTAGGGGTTGGAGTATTTCCACCACTCACATAAAACAATGTACAGGTAGATTTGTGCATGCAAATATGTTCTGAGACCACATTGTCAGCCAATGCACTCTAAAAATCAGAATATGGCCTCATGCAGTGGCTCACACCTGTAATCGTAGCAGTTTAGGAGGCAGAGGCAGAAGGATCGCTTGAGGCTAGGAGTTGAAAACCAGCCTGGGCAACATGGCAAGACTCTGTTCCTACGAAAAATGTTTAAAAATTAGCTGTGTGTGGTGGCATGCACCTTAGTCCCAGCTACTCAGGAGGCTGAGGTGGGAGGATTGCTGGAGCTCAGGAGCTCAATGCAGTGAGCTATAATAGTGTCACTGCACTCTAGACAGGGCGATAAAGCGAGATCCTGTCTCAAAAAAATAAAAATTAAATAAAAAATCGGAAGATGCACAGCATTTAACAGCCTACCTCTTAAAATTCTGTCTGTACTATTCTTTGTGTGGCATTTGATCTAAGTGAGAAATGAATATCCTCTATTTCTACATCTGATTTAGTTTGTCATATCATAATGAACAAGGCATTTTGATATAGGCTTTGACTAATACCTAGAAGGTTTCTGACTTTTAAATGAGGCTCTCTTATTGGACTATAATTACCTAACAATGTACTTTTAACTCCTTTTGTTACTCACCTGCAATTCAAACTGATCCAAGATAGCTGGACTACTACAGAGAAACGTGCCCTGTGATACTTTCCCTGTGAATCACATCTAAAACGTCAAAGTACGATTTAACAAGTTTAGGACAGCAGAAAAAAGTTCTCATGCCAGCAAGATATAATGTTCAAACTTTTTTCCTTTTGCACATATCCACAAAAGAACAGACATGTGAAGAAACTGCCAGATCCAAGAGCTCACTCAACCTACGCTGAGAGTTTTAAAGTCTTGCTGCGCTGTAATATCCCTGCTGTTTGGCTTTATTCCTCTGTGAAGACGGCCATATCTAATAAAAAGGCTTTGCTGCTGCCGTCACTCTGCTTTCTAAGGTTCCACTCTAAGCCATTCTCCCTAATGCTGCTGCAAAGGATTATGATGTTAGAGGTTGCTCTACACTGCACAGCATCTGTATGTTCTCCATGTAAAAGAGCAGGCATTTATTCTACTTCACCAATCTAAAGGTACATAGAATTTCTTAGTCTCAGCTGACAAGAGACTACTCACAAGGGGAGAAGGAGGCTGATGATCTTGTAACTCCTATTAGCTGCTGTTCAGGTTAAGAGATGTGCCATACAGAAGGCACATTCTTTCTGAGACAGCATGATGTAACCCTTGACATTCTATGTTTTAGATAAAAGGAAAGAGTCATTGACTATAGGTCATTGTATCAGTACAAAAGCTAATGAGTGATTCATACCCAAATAATTTAGGCCTTTATTTCTAGAAGCAGCATCAGAGGATTTAATTTTAAATGCACTTCAATTTAATTAAAACAATTCAACAAGTATTTATTTTTGAAACACATATAAAAGGATCCCAATGAACATTTGTGCAATTTAGACATCTCTTTGTATTGCATGCTGTTTCAAAGATCAAGAAATTTGTTTGATTTTCTTTAAAGAATATATGATAAAATATTAACATAAAGGTAGATAGATGGTCATTTTTAATTATTCATTAATGTGTTCTATATATATTTACAAACTCTCTACCATATCCAGACATTTTGTAGTAGCAGCATAAATATTGATAAATCAAAGATATATATTCAGGGAGGGAATTTCTAAATTATAAACTCCTTAACAGCAAAGATTGTCTCACTCCTTTTTCTGTACTCCACATTACCTAACATGCTGCCTAACACATTGAAGATACTCAATTAATATCTGTTGAATGAATTTATTAAGCAATTACTAAAAGCAAATCATTGTCCTATATTTGACAAACAGATCCACAAGAGCAAGAAGAAGTAGCAATAATGAAAACACAAGGAAAATAAAGGTCAAATTCAGAGAACATGGACTAGTCTAACACGGCTAGAGCATACACTCATGGAAAATGGAAACATCTGAGAAAGATAAATGGGAAGAGAAGTGTCATCAAATCATGGCACCTTAAATGCCATGTGTTGAACTTTTGGTTTCTTCCACTGTTAGTTGCTGCTGAACAGTTCTGTAAGAAAATGTCATCACAGCATTTAATCCTAAGTGCTTTGGTTTATGAAGGCTCTGTTCTTCCGGTTCCTTTTAAAGGCTTCATTACCAGAACAGATACCGGGGAAACTTTCTGACTCCTATATCTGATGCCCTCAGAGCATCGAGGGCTCATATTTACATGAACACATGATCTTGGGCTGTACAGAGAGTTTTGTCCCTTTTTATTCAAATTTGTATCAAATATAAATTACGTTGTCAATAGGGCAAGAGTGAATACATACCTCCGGTTATATGAAATGACAGAAAGAGATGTGGATTACGCAAAAAACTGATGTCGAAAGGAAAAGGATTCTATAGCTACTGATAATATCTTTAATTATTCTGCCTTAATGTAAGTAAGTATTTTTATATCAAATCCAAGTCTTATCAATCAACAAATAGTTCTTGAGTACCTACTATGTGAAACAGTTCATACAAGCCTCCATTGGTGATAGAAACAGAGGCAAAGTCTCAAACTTCAGAAGTTTAGAGTCTAGTTAGCTACAAGCTTTAGGGAAAACCCCGTGGATCTACCTTTTGATTCCTGCCAGCAAAAGGAAATTTTGCCTGTGCATTTATTATTTTAAAGAACATATATCCAAATCTCTGAAGCTTAGTAAACAATACAAAATTCAATTTGAACTTCAGAAAATATAACTCTCTTGTTGTACTCTCTGGCTTAAAATTTATCAATGATACACCATCATTTCATCACACATTCAACAAATATCTACTGAGTACTTTGTATGTGTGAGGCATTATGCTACACTAGAAATAAAAAGGTAAGTTATTGTAGTAGGCTCCTGGTAGGTTCATGAAAGAGTTAAAATGTAGAGAAATAGTTACTCCTGTAGAAGCTGTTAATAGTTACAATTAAGGCTTAAAGAATGGCCTTCGATCTAACGAATGCTATCTGCTTCTGTAACCCAGCTTGCTTTGAAGATTGTAAGCAGTTACTTGCGCCAGAGTTATGCACAAAATGACCTTGTCTCTATGGCACGCAATCCTATGTTTCACTCCCCGTTTTTGTTCCCCTGCCCCATGCTCTGTGTCACGTAGCCTCTCCGAAAATAGTATAAAAACTCCGTGTAAAGAATAGGAGGGGGCCATTCTCTGCACCTGCACTCTGACAGGGCAGGAGTGGTCGCTGGCCAGCTAATAAAGACTCATAATTCGGCTTAATTTGGTCTGTGAATGGTCATTTCTCACTCTCCGTACTATAACAGTGACATGTGCCTGGAGTCCCAGCCTACCTGGGAGGTTGAAGCAGAAGTGTACTTGAGCCCAGGGACTCGAGGCTGGAATGCAGTGGCTCTTCACAGAGCTGGGATCGCACCTGCTAAGAGCCACTGCACCCCATCTGGGCAACAGACCCAGACCGTACCCCAAACTTTATTGCCAAAAAAGGCTAACACAGAGACACAAAGAGAGCATATGCTGTTGGAAATATTGTGTGCATAGACTCGCTCGATGCAGGGTTGCCGCAAACCTTCAATTTGTAAAAAATGCAGTATTTGTGAGTAACACTAAAGCAAAGGACAACAAAACGAGGTATGCCTATCAACAATTCATAAGTTTTAAATTGTGGCCATTCTGAGGAGTGTGAGGAAATCTCAAGCTGTCTCTGTCCCACCTAGCAGGTGAATCATCCCTTTGTTCACTATATCCACGCTGTATATGCCACCTGCCTGATAGTCACTTAGTAGCCTGCATTGGTTATCAGATCAACTGTCTATCACGGTATTGTGGTGTTTGCATTCAAGTCACACGTATTTAACTTAATAATGGCCCAAAAGGGCAAGAGTAGTGATGTTGGCAATTTGGATGTGCCAAAGAGAAGCCATAAAGTGCTTCCTTTAAGTGAAAAGGTCAAAGTTCTTGACTTCATAGGGAAAAGAAAAGAATTGTATGCCGAGGTTGCTAAAATCAGCTGTTATTGTTAATCTCTTACTGTGCCTACTTCAATTTAAACTTTATCATAGCTATGTATGTATAGAAATAAACATTGCATACATAGCGTTCAGTACTATCCACGGTTTCAGGCATGCACTGGGGGTCCTGGAACCTGTCCCCCGTGGATAAGGGGGTACTACCACTGTACAGGTTTTCATGTGGAGATAAATTTTCATTTCTCTGGGATAAATGCCCAGGAGTGCAATTGCTGGGTCCTATGGTACGTGTATATTTAGTTTTTAAAAAGAAAGTGCCAAACTATTTTTCAGAGTGGCTATTCCATTTTACATTCCCACCAACAATGGGTGAAAGATTCACATTCTATACTTGTCAGTTTTTGAAACTGTCACTTTTTTCTTAAGCTGATCTAATACGTGTGTACTGATCTTGTTTCTAGTCTTAATTTGCATTTTCCCCAAGGCCACTGATGTTGAACATCTTGTCATGTGATCATCTGCCATCTGTGTATCTATATCAGTGAAATATCTCTTCATGTCTTTTGCCCCCTAACTGGTTTGCTTTTTTCTTTAACTGTTTTGAGACCTCTTTATATATTCTAGATATGAATTGTCAGATTTGTATTTTGAAAATATTTTCTTCCAGCCTTTACCTTGTTTTTTTATTCTCTTAACAGATATATGCAGAGCAAAGTATTATATTCTGAATTCCAATCTATTATTTTTTTTCTCTTAGGGGTCATGCTTTTAGTGTCATGTCTAAGAACTTTTTACCAAGTCCTAGGTCCTGAACTTTCTCTGATGTTTTTTATTCTAAAAGTTTTAGAATTTTACACATTCCATTCCATTTTGTGTTAGTTTTTAAGGTGAAAGTTGTATAAAATAAAATTTACCATTTTAAAGTAAATAATTCAGTAGCATTTAGTACATTCACAGTATTGTGTGACCACCACCTCTATCTGCTCCTAAAATGTTTTCATAATCCCAAAAGAAAACCCCATATTCCTTAAGTATTTTCTCCCCATTTCTCCCTCCCCTAGCCTTTGGCAACCACCAATCTTTTTTCTTTCTTTCTCTGTGGAATCATGTAATATTTGACTTTTTATGTCTAGCTTCTTTCACCTAGCATAATGCTTTCAAGTTTCATTCACTTGACAGCATGTATCAACATGTCATTCCTGTTTATGGGTGAATAATATTCCATAATATTCATATTATATTTTTGGTTCCATTCACCTGTTAATGGTATTTGGGTTGTTTCCAAACTTTTGGCTATTACAAAGAGAGCCTAAATTCACAAGTGTGTATATGAATTTAAGTACCTGTTTTCAATACTTTGTGTATATACCTATGATAGGAACTGTTGGATCATATGGTAACTCTATGTTAAACTTTTTGAGGAACTGTCAAACTGTTTTCCACAGCAGGTGAACAATTTTATATTCCCACCAGCAACGTGTGAGGGTTAATTTCTCCATATCATCAACATTTGTAATTTTCCTGGTTTAAAATTTTTTTTTTATTATAGCAATCCTAGTGAGTGTGAAGTAGAACCTCACCATGGTTTCAATTTGTATTTCTCTAATGAAGAATGATGTTTAGCATATCTTCATGTGCTTATTGGCCATTTGCCCATATTCTTTGGTGACATATCTAATATAATCTCTTATTTTAAAAAATGGGTTGCTTGAATTTTTGTTGTTGAGTTGTACAAGTTCTTAATATATTCAGGATACTAGAGCCTTACCAGACATATGACTTGCAAACATTTTCTCCCATTCTGTAGGCTGTGTTTTTACTTTCTTGATAATCTCCTTTGATGTACAAAAGTTTAAAATTTTTAAGAAGTTCAATTTATTTGGTTTTTTTTTTCTTTCATTGCTTGTGCTTTTGGAGTTATATCTGAAAATCCTTACCAAATCCAAGGTCTTGAAGATTTACTCCCATGTTTTCCTTTCAGAATTTTATGGCTTTAGCTCTTATATTTAGGTTGATTCATTTTGAGTTGATTTTTGTGAAAGGTGTGAAACTTACCAACTTCATTCTTTTGCCTGTGGATATTCAGTTGTTCTGGCACCCTTTGCTGAAAAGACTATTCTTTTCCCCAATAAATGGTCTTGGCACCCTTGTCAAAAATTAATTGGCCAAGATATATGGGTTTATTTCTGGACTCTCAATTTTATTCCTTTGATCTATATGTCTCCTCCTATGCCAATACCACACTGTTTTGATTACTATAGATTTGTAATAAGTTTTAAAATTGGGAAGTGCGAGTTCTCCAACTTTGTTCTTTTTCAAGATTGTTTTGGCCATTTGGGGCCCCCTGCAATTCCATATGAATTTGAGGACCAGTATTTCCATTTATACAAAAAAAAAAGTCATTGAAATTTTCTTAAGGATTGCATTGAATCTGTAGGCTGCTTTGGGTAGTATTGCCATCTTAACAATATATAGTCTTCTAATTCATGAACATGTGACATATATCCATTTATCTAGATCTTCCTTAATTTCTTTCGGTAATGTTTTGTAGTTTTCAATGCACAAATCCTTCCTACCTTTGGTTAAATTTAGTCCTATGCATTTTATTCTTTTGAATGTTACTGTAAATGGAATTTTCTTAATTTTCTTTTTGGATTGTTTGTTGCTGGTGCATAGAAACTAAAGTATTTTTGGAGTGATCTTGTACCCTGCATCTTGGCCTTATTTTCAGGACAATTTGAGTTCTCTCTTCTGTTCCAATGATCAATATATTTACTCCTCCACCAGTACCACAGTCATGATTATGGTAGCTTTATTATAAGTTTTAAAATTGGTTGGATGATTCTTCCTACATTATTCTTTTATAAAATTTGTTGTTGTTGTTGTTGCTTTTCCATATACATTAGAATAATCTTGTCTGTATCTATGGAAAAAATATTGCTAGGATATTTATAAAAATTGGATTTGTTAAACTTTTAAATCAATTTGGAGAGAACTGATATATTTATTAGGTCGAGTCTTCCAATCTATTAACAGTATGTCTATTTTAGATCTCCTTTGCTTTTTTCCATCAGCATTTTGTGTTTTCAGCATACAAATCCTATGTATGCTTCTTAGATTTACATCTAAATATTTCATTTCATTTTGAGCTATTGTAAACATTTTTTAATTTTGGTTTTGATATGTTCATTGTAATTGATTTTTAAATGTTGATCTTGTATTTGTGACCTTGCTAAACTAACTTACAGTTCTAGGAATTTCTTTGTAGATTTATTGGGATTTTCTATGTAAACTATCATGTCATCTGTGACTAGGAAGAGTTTTATTTCTTCCTTCCTGATATGTATGCCTTTTTGTGTTTTCTTGTCTTATTGTGCTAGCACTTCCAGTACTATTTTGAACAGTAATGGTTAGAATGAACATCTTTGTTTTGTTCCTAATCTTAAGCGAAAAGTATTAAGGTTTAATCACTAAGTCTGATGCTAGCTTTAGGTTTTCCATAGATGTCTTTCATGAGGATGAGAGTGTTCACTTCTATTTCTATTTTGGTGAGAGTTTTTTTTGAAAAATCATAAATAGGTATTGGATTTTGGTGAATCCTTCACTTTTGTGTGAATTGAGATGATTCTATGACTTTTATTCTTATTCAATTAATGTAAGTATTACATTAAATGATTTTCAGATGTGAAATTCACCTTGCTCTTCCTTCGGTTGATCATAATGGAAAGAAAAAAAGAAGAAGAAGAAAAAAAGAAACTCACCTTGCATTCCTGGGATAAATCCCACTTGGTCATGGTGTATAATACCTTTTACATATTGCTGAAATGATTTGGGAATATTTTGTTAAGATTTTTGGTGTTTGTGATCAGGCAGGATATTGCTCAAGTTTTTTTGTAATGTCTTTGTCTGGCTTTGGTGTTAAGATGGGCCTCATAGAAGAGCTGAGAAGTTGCTCAGTTCATTTACTTTTGAAAAGATTTTATGAAGTATTATCATTTCTTCTCTAAATATTTAATAGAATTTACCAGTGAAACCATGCTTTTATTTGTGGAAGATTTATTGATTTCTAATTCAATCTCTTTACTTGTTAAGTGTCTACTAAGATATTTTACTTTAGTTTGGGTAATTTACAACTTTTTAGGAATTTGTCTGTTTTAGCTAAGCTGTCTAATTTGTTGCTCTAAGTAGTTCAGAATATTCTCTCATAATCATTTTGATTTCTGTAAAGACAGTTATGAAGTACCTTCTTTCATTCATGATTTCAGTAAGCTGTATCTTAGCTGCTATTTTCCTGGTTCATATAGCTAATAATTGGTCAATTTTATTGATTTTCTCCAAGAATGAACTTTTGGTTTTACTATCTCTATTTTTTTGTTTTCTATTTTGTAGATTTCTGCTTTTGAGCTTTATTATTTTCTTCATTCTATTTGTGTTATGACTCTTCTTTTTGTAGTTTCTTAACCTAAAGTAATTGGGTTGAGACAGCTTTTTTTTCTTTTTTGAGATAAAAGAAAGCACTGAAAGGTATAAATTCTCCAAGAACTGCCTTAGCTGCATTTCCTACATTTTCATATTTTGCATTTTTATTTTTACTCTTTTAAAATTTTCCTTCTGATTTCTTCTTTGGCCTATGGGAGTATTAAGAAGTTATGGATCTCTAAGTTAATTAGAGATTAATTGGGTTCTTTTACGACCCAGTTGTCAGTCATAGATCATACTTTGAATAATGTCTCTTTTTCAACTGAGACGAATTTTGTATCTCAACATATGGAATATACTGAAGAATGTTCCATGAATGCTTGAAAAGAATGTGTATTCTACAAGTGTTGTATGTTTTATAAATGTCAGTTAGGTCAAGTTGATTGATAGTGTGGTTCAAATATTATTCTTTCTAATTTGCTGCCCACAGTTGTTCTTTCAATTATTGACAGCGGTATACTGAAATATCCAACAACTATTTTTGAATTGTTTCTTTCTCTTTTTAAGTATGTCTGGTTTTGCTTCATTTATTTTGGGGCTCTGTTTTTAGGTATGTATAGATTTATAACATTGTATCTTCCTAGTGTATCAATCCTTACATGGTTATGAAATCTCTCTCTGTGTCTCTAATTTTTCTTTCCTTAGAATCTCTTTTGTCTGACATTACTATGTCCTTCCAGTTCTCTTATGGTTACTGTTTGCATGATATATATTTTACCAATCTACTTGTTTGAGTCTAAAGTGCCTCTTTGTAAATAGCAAGATTGAGTCTTGTTTTTTAATCCTGTCTGAAAATCTGTGCTTTTTGAATAGGGTGTGCAGTACAATCACATTTAATGTAATTACTGAGATGGTTGGATTTACATACGCCAATTTGCAATTTTTTTATGTCTCATATCATTTTTGTTTCTCTGTTCCTTTACTGCTTTTATTCCAAATAAATATTCTTAGTGGACCCTTTCAATACTTCTATTGAAAATTTTACTATATGTTTTGAATTATATTACTAGTGATTGCTCTACAGTTTATAATATGCATCTTACTTGATCAAAATGTACATCAAAATAATACAAATTAAAATATGACAAAAACAGAATTTGTTCCAATATATCATCTTTTCTTTCCCCATCATCTGTGCTATTATTGTCATATAGATTTACCTATGTTATATACCCAATAATAGTGTTATAATTAATGTTGTATATAATTTTATGCATTTTAATGAAAAAAATGAGAAAAACATACCTATAGAGTCTGTTATATTTACATACATACTTACCATTTTTGGTGCTCCTCATTCTTTGCTGTGAATTCAAGTTACTATCTCATGTCACTTCCTTTCATCCTGGTGAACCTCTTGTACTATTTCTTAGACATAATAGCATCAAATTCTGTTGATCCTTATTTATCTGAATAAGGCTTTCTGTCATCTTCATTTTTGAAGGATAGTTTTGGTAGACACAGAATTCTTGTTTGACAATCTTTCAAGGTTTGAATGTTTCATTCCATTGCTTTCTCTTCTCCATTATTTCTGACAGGAGGTTGGCTGTTAATCATATTATTATTATTATTTGATTATATGAGATGTGTTATTTTTTTCTTGCTTTCAAGACTTTATATTTTTTTTGGCTGCCAATAATTTGACTGTTAAGTGTCTAGGTGTGGATCTCTTTGTGTTTATATTTCACATATATCTTCAAATATTTTTTTTTGGCCCCTTTCTCTTTCTTCTCTCTTTCTGGAACTCTCATTATATTTATGTTGGTACTCTTGATATTGTCCTATAGGTCTCTGAGGTTATCTTCATTTTTCTTCCATCTTTTTTTCTGTTTTTGGATTGAACAATTTTTACTGATTTAAGTTTGATGTTTCTTTATTCTGCCTTCTGAATCCTGTCTTTTATCCCCATTAGTAAATGTTTCATTTCAGTTATTGCAATTTTTAATTCCATAATTTCCATTTGGTTCTTTTGTGTAACTTCTATGTCCTTATTATATTTGTCCTTATTATATTATATCTATTTGTTCAATCATTGTTGTGCATTCCTTCATTTCCTTAAATGGGCTCCTTTAGCTCTTTTGAAGTATTTCTAATACTGCTTTGAAGTCTCTGTGTGCTCAGAGACAATTTCTATCCACTGCTTTTCCTCCCAAGAATCACACTTTCTTGTATCTTTTCTTGTTTTACTGACATTTGAGATAATCTATTGTAGCTACTCTGCATTCCAACTCCCACTCCCCATGCAGTACTATTGTTTCCGTTTTACTTGTTTGTTTGTGAGGTCTATTTCCTCTGCAATGTGTAGGTACTGATGCATCTGCTCAGTTTTTTTTACTTATTTTTATGCTCTAGCCTAGTGCTATGGTTTGAATGTTTGTATCTCCCCCCAACCAAGAAAAAAATTCATGTTGAAACTTAATCCCTAACTCAACAGTATTAAGAGGTGGGACCTGTAGGTGATTAGTTCATGAGGGGTCTGCCTTCATGGATGGGATTATCAATCTTATAAAAGGGCTGGTGGGAACTAACTAGGGTCCCTTTTTGCTCATCTATCCCTTCTACCACATGAGGACACAGCATTCATCCCATCTGGAGGATGCAGCAACAAGGTGCCATCTTGGAAGCAAGGACCAGGCCCTCACCAGACACCAGACCTACTGATACTCTCATCTTGGAATTCCCTGCTCCAGAACTGTGAGAAATAGATTTTTGTTCTTTATATATTACGCAGTCTGAGGTATTTTGTTATAGTACCACAAAGGGACAAGACACCTGGCTTCTCAGATTTTGCACTTGTGTCTGTATAGTTTAGTATTCAGCCAAAAGTTAATCAGATTGTGCTCAGAATCAATAAAGCTACCACTTTCTGCTGATGGATCTATGAATGGGCAGGGGAGCACAGTTTACCCTCAGGCGAGTTTCAGGTCTACTCTAGCTTTTACATTTTGCTGGGATGTCTTTCGTCTCCCTGCATGTGTATGCATACTCTGTTGGTTGGGTTGAAAGGTAGCTTGAACCCCTTCTGGTCTTTGCCACACATGTACACAAACCCTCTGATCCACCTATGTTTTATGGGGAGATTATTAAGTCCCCTATTGGTGTCTCACCTTCTGAAACTCCATACTAATTTCCTAGCTATTCCTCCAATCTGTTGCTTGCTACAAACTGGCTTGAACTTCAGGCCAACAGAGCTGCTGGCATTTCCTGTTTACTTTTCTCTGAGATCTACTTTAACTGACAATGTCTGAAATCAAATGTGGTCTCTCTGGCAATAGAATCAAAGATTAGAGTTTCCATGGCCTGCCCTGACCCTTATTCAACTACAGTGCTGGGAGATGATGGTAGCTTCCCAAGGGAAGACTATCACTGATTCTTGCTGTTTGTACCTTAATTTCAGTAATTTCCATGAATATTTCTTAGTTTGATATATGTTTTTGGTCAATTTCCAAAGCACTGAATCCAGCTTTTTTTTTTTTTTTTTTAACTGTTTTCTTCAGTTCAAAGGTGCTTTTGGGGAGAAGTTTTGTGGATCTCCTTACTCCGTCATGCCAAAAGTCAATCTCTCCAAATAGGATTTTTTTAGTGCCAGAATTCTCTTCTATCACTGCAGTGCTAGAAAGTGTCTATTTTCATTCACAATTCATTTCTATAACATTTATTCCCCCACTCCCTGTGTCGCAGGGGCTGGAAGACTAAGAGCTACATTTTCCAGAGTCCTTTTCTTAGGACTCTGGATTGATTGACTTGGGTTCTTCCAATGACATGTGATAGCATGAGATCTAGAAAGCAGAAGGGAAGAGGGTGCTATTCTCCTGGAGGCGGTGCCTAGTGATGTGCAGGCTCTGGATGATGTAAACTTTTGCAATGGCTCGATTCAATGTCCCATTGACTTCTCACTCAGCTTCATGGGTCTGGGCAGTTGTGACCTTGGCAATGGTTTTCTGCCGCTTCTTAACACATAGCTGGATCACAGCTGCTATGGGATGACTTTGAGGTATAGCCATAAGCCCTTTGACTTTTACTTTCAGTCCTTTACATGATTTTGTAAACAACTAATTCCCTGTATTAAATCTCTTTCTGTTTGAAACAACTAGAGTTATTTCTATTTCTTGCACTAAATCTCATCTGTATAACTACTATATACCTTGGGGGAACTGTTGGTAGTTAAGGTCTTCTTTTAGCCAAAGTCACTGTCCCTTGAGGGGCTACATCCAGACCTGACTGAGAGGACCCCAAATCACCCAAAGTTTCTGGACTTGGATGCAGCAAATAGAAGATCTTTGGTTTGACTCCACTGGGTTGTGTGTGTGTGTGTGTGTGTGTGTGTGTGTGTGTGTGTGTCTGTGTGTGGAGAGAGAGAGAGAGAGAGAGAGAGAGAGAGAGAGAGAGAGAGAGAGAGAGAGAGAGAGCATGCGCAGGTGTTAGCATTATTTGAAGTGTTTATATGGGGAAAAGCTGTGAAAAGTAGCAGTTTGTTGTTGAAGATTCAACTCAGGTGCCCAGACCCCTGCCACAAAGAACCCTGGAGGTGAGCATCTGACCTTTTCTTCAGGATTCAATACTGAAAGTTTAGCTCATCTTCCACCAAACTCA
Source organism: Avahi laniger (assembly GCA_963575035.1). Taxonomy (NCBI): domain Eukaryota; kingdom Metazoa; phylum Chordata; class Mammalia; order Primates; family Indriidae; genus Avahi; species Avahi laniger. The sequence goes on from CAUYSK010104895.1 coordinate 51,926, forward strand.
TATGATGGGGAATTCTCTCAATATGAGAAAGGTTTGAGATCTCGGGGGTCCAGAAAGACCACAAATCTGCACAGCAGCAGTTTGGGTGAGAGCCTGGAAATGATGGTGATGTTCACCTGGGGTCAACTTGTTTAATGCAGGCTTGGGAAATCTAAGCAGAACTGCCATGTTACCTGGGGACCCAGGAGGACCTCAGAGGTGGTGTATTTTTTTGCTGTGGCTGCCATCACAAAATACCAAAGACTGGCTGGCTTAACCAACAAAAATTTATTTTCTTATAGTTGTGGAAGCTAGAATCCCAAGATCAATGTATTGGCAGGCTTGTTTTTTTTTAAAGCAATGCAGTAGGATTTATTTTCATTTATTTATTACATAAGAGCAATTATATATATATAGTCATAGGTAATGAGCTGCAAATGTCCTATCAGTATCTATGAATTTAATTAATTTGAAGATTTTTGCTAGGGTCTTTACTGATTGAGAATTTAAGCTGCCATAAACACTTGAGTGTAGATGTCTTCATTATAGAATGTCTTTTTTACCTTGGGGTAGATCCCTAGTAGTGGGACTGCTGGATCAAATGGTATTTCTATTTTTAGCTCTTCAAGGTATCTCCAAATTATTTTCCACAGGGATTGTACTAATATGCAGTCTACCAGACTTCAAGCTTTACTACAAGGCTATAGTAACCAAAACAGCATGGTACAGGCAGGCTTGTTTTTTTCTGAGGTTTCTCTCTTTGGCTTTTCGATGGCATTCTTGTCCCTGTGTCTTCACATGGTCATCCCTCTGTGCACATCTGTGTCCTAATCTCCGCTTCTAATCACCAGCCGGTTGGATTAGGGCCCATACTAATGGCCTCATTTTGACTTAATTATCTCCATAAACGTATCTCTAAATACAGTCACATTCTGAGGTACAGGGGAGTTAGGGGCTCATCATTTGAATTTTGGGGCCACAATTCAGAAGGAAGATAACTCACCCCCTGGGCTTGGGCCTTTGGAACTTTTGGTAGAGGCTGAAGCTCTGCTGATCTCTGAATTGCCTTAAAGTGCATTTTTTCCTTTCCTTGAAGGATAATGCATGTTCATAGTTGGGCAGCTCTACTGTCCCATTCTGTAGAATCTCAGAAGTCTGACAGCCTTCCTTAATTTTGTCCTACATCTGTCTCTTTTAGCTGGCAGTGTTTCTGCTGGTTTAACTCTCTATTTATACCTGGTTTCCGCTGAGATGGCTGACTAAAATCATGGATGTAATCTATGTACAGAGTGACTGTCCAGCCACATCTTTGGTGTTCTCTCCAGAACATGCTTTCTCATGTTTTGCAGTATGGACAGGCTGAGAATTTTCCAGATCTTTCAGTTCTGGTTCCTTTTTGCTTAGAAATTCCTTCTTCAATTTATCTTTCTCCTCTCACATTTTACTATAAGCAGCAGAGAAAAATGAGGCCTTGGCTTTGACACTTTACTTAGAAATCTCATCAGCTAAATATCCAAGCTTATCACTTAAACGCTCTACTTTCCGTAAAACATTAGAACATAGCTTGAGCACGTTCTTTGCCACTATAACAATGACCACCTTCCCTCCAGTTTCTAATAACATGTCCCTCATTTTTACCAACAGTCAATTCAACGCAACCTAGGTTTTTTCTATCACACACCTGAAAGCTCTTTCATTCTCTATTACTCAGTTCAAAAGCCACTTCCACATTCTCAGGTATTTGTTAGAGCAGCACCTCACTTCTTAGTACCAAAACCTAGATTAGCTTTCTAGGGCTGACATAAAGCACTACAGCATGGGTAACTTAACACATTGACCACCACACGAGAAAAAAAAATTTTTTTCCTTGACACCACAATGTTTTATTATGAAAATAGAATAAAAACTTCAAAAACAAAATGATCCTTTCTAATTTAATGAAAAATTTGTTATTTTTTATTGTTTTCTGTGAATGAGTTATATGCAACTTGAAAAACAGTTCATGAGGGTCCCAAGGGAAAGAGACACGTGAGTTACATATGCTTCATGAGGCCCTGGGCTCAAAACTAGCATGAGTTAAATACAACTCACATGGCAGTTAATGTGTTAAACAATAGAAATCTATTTTCTCACAGTCCTGGAGACTGGAAGTCTGAGATCAAGGTGTTAGCAGGGTTGGTTTCTTTTGAGGCCTCTTCCCTTGGCCATCTTCTCCCTGTGTCTTCACATGGTTTTCTCTGCATGTGTCTATGTCCAAGTATCCTCGTCTTGTAGAACACCAGTCAGACTGGATTAGGGGCCACCCCCAATGACCTCACTTTAATTTAATTACCTTTTTAAAGTCCCCACCTCCAAATACAGTCATATTTTTGAAGTACTGAAGGTTAGAGCTTCAACACTTGAATTTTGCACATAGACGACTACTTCCTTAATGTCTCCAGCAGCACTTTAGGGCCCTCTGAGTCCCCTTGAGTACTGCTGATGTTTCTTCTGGAAGCATGGACCCCACTCGCAGCATACGGAAAGAACTGGCACCTGTACCCTGGACAACCATGGGCAAAGTCAGGAAGGAGCCTAGAAATATGTACAGGGGGTCTCCAGGTAGTGCTGGTGGACCATGCCTAGCAACCCCTGACTGCTTTAATTTCTTTTAAAATCAGAGGAAAAAAATAAATGTAATACTGAATACATAATAACGAATCAGCCTGTATTATGTTCATCTTTACATCAGCATAGTCATAAAATATGGTTTCTTTTTGGTATGTAGGAAGGGGTCTATGAAGGCAAAAGTGCCTCAGGTTGCAAATGACATAATGCGGCCCTGGGACAATGACAAAGAATAGGATCTGGATGTCAGGTAATGACGTTGGCATTAGGGCATCAGTTCTGCACACCTGACTTTCACTTCTTTGGCTCCTTGGGCTCTTTCCTTTCTTGCTGTTTTTTGGGGGGTTTGGCAAGCCCTTGAAGAGGTCAGCTGGAAAGGGATATTGGAGAATGATGTTTGTCTCTAAGGTACATCAAAACTTATTTTTATTGATTGAGATTAATTCATACACTCCTTTAAACAATTTAGTGAGTTTTATTAATAGTATATTTACAAGGTTATGCAATCATCACCCCAAAAGAAACTTGTGCCCATCACCCAACACTCTTCACATCCCCTCCTCCAGCCCCTGGAAACTAATAATCCATGTTGTCCTTGTGAATTTGTCTATTTTAGATATTTCATAAAATGAAATCATATAATGTGGCCTTTTGTGATTGGCTTTTTTCACTGAGGACATTTGCAAGGTTCATCCATGCTGCAGCATGGATCAGTACTACATTCCTTTTTATTTAATTTTATTGAGATAAAAGAGACAACATATTAATAAAATTCACCATTTTAAACCACCAGCCATGACTGAGAATTCCTATTGCTCCACATCCTTGAAAGAATTTGGTGGTGGTAGTGTTCTGAAATTTTGCCATTCTCATAGGTGTGTAGGTGAGTAATGGCATCTCACTGATTTAATTTGCAAATCCCCAATGACATGATGTTGAGCATCTTCCAAATAGTTATTTGCCATCTGTATATTTTCTTTGGTGAGGTGTCTTTTCAGGTCTTTTGCCCATTTTTAAAATAAGGTTGTTAGTTTTGTTATTTAAGAGATTTTGTATATTTTGAATAGTAATCCTTTATCAGATACGGCTTTAGAAAATATTTTCTCCCAGTCTGTGGCTGTCTTCTCGTTTTCTTGAGGTCTTTTGCAGAGGAGAAGTTTTCAATTTTAATGAAGTCCAGCTTATCAATTATTTCTTTCAAGGATTGTGCCTTTGGTGTTTTATTTAAAAAGTCATGGCCAGGCTGAGGTAGGTGGATTGTTTGAGTTCAGGAGATCGAGACCAGCCTGAGCAAGAGCGATACCCCGTCTCTACTAAAAATAGAAAGAAATTAGCTGGACAATTAAAAAATACATATAGAAAAAAATTAGCTGGGCATGGTGGTGCGTGCCTGTAGTCCCAGCTACTCGGGAGGCTGAGGCAGGAGGATCGCTTGAGCCCAGGAGTTTGAGGTTGCTGTGAGCTAAGCTGACACCACGGCACCCAAGCCCGGGCAACAGAGTGAGACTCTTGTCTCCAGGAAAAAAAGAAAGGTCATGGCCATTCCTAAGACTATCTAGATTTTCTCCTCCATTATCTTCTAGGAGTTAGTATAGTTTTGAGTTTTACATTTAGGTCTGTGATCATTTTGAGTAAATTTCTCTGAAGAGTATAAAATCTTGTCTAAATTCATATTTTCGCAAGTGAAAGTCCAGTCGTTCTAGCACCATTCATTGAAAAAATGCTCTTTTCTCCATGCCTTTGCTCCTTGTCAAAGATCAATTGACTATAGTCATGTGCATCTATTTCTGGTCTCTCTATTCTGTCTGTCTATTCTTCTGCCAATATCACATTGTCTTAATTACCGTAGCTTTATCGTAAATCTTGAAGTCATGCGGTGTGAGGCCCCTGGCCTTGTTCATCTCCTTCAATACTGAGTTGGCTATTTTCTCCATATAACTTTTAGAATTAGTTCGTCAATATCTGTAAAATAACTTTTTGTGATTTTGATTGGAATTACATTGAATCTATAAATCAGGTCAAAAGAACTGACATTTGACAACATTGAGTTTTCTTATTCACAAACATGGAGTATCTCTGCATTTATTTAGTTCTTTGCAGAACTAAACTAAACTTTGCATCAGTTTTTGTAGTTTTCCTCATATAGATCTTGTATATATTTTGTTAGATTTATACCGAGTATTTCATTTTTGGGGATTCTAATGTAAATGATGATGTTTTTAATTTCAAACTCCACTTATTCATTGCCAGTATATAAAAAAAAGCAATTAACTTTTATATATTAATCTTGTATTCTACACTCTTGCTATAACTGCTTACTAGTTCAGGAGTTTCCTTCTTGTTGATTGTTTCAGATTTTCTACATAGACAATTATGTCATCTGCAAAGACAGTTTTATTTCTTCCTTCCCAATATGTATACCTGTCATTTCTTTCTTTCTTTCTTTTCTTTCTTTCCTTTCTTTCTTCTTTCTTTCTTTCTTCTCTCTTTCTTCTCTCTCTCTTTTTTTCCTTACGGCATTAGCTAGAACTTCCAGGACAATATTGAAAAGGAGTGGCGAGGACATCCTTGCTTTGTCCCTGATCTTAGCAGGAAAACTTCAGGCCCCTCACTGTTAATTAAAATTACTTGCTTTTTGTAGATGTTCTCTATGAAACAGAGGAAGCTCCCCCTCTATGTCTATTATAGTTTGCTGAGAGTTTTACTTTTCAATCATGAATGGGTGTTGGATTTTGTCAAATGCTTTTCCTGCATCTATTGATATGATCAGGTGATTTTTCTTCCTTAGCCTGTTTATGCACTGGATTACATGAACCGATTTTCCAATTGTGAACTAGTCTTGCATAACTGAGATAAATTCCCCTTAGTCATAGTATATAATTCTTTTAAAACATTTTTGGATTGATTTGTTAATATTTTGTTGAGGATTTTTGCATCTTTGTTCATGAGAGACACTGGTTTGTCACTTTCTTTTTTCATGTCTTTCTTTGGTTTTAGTATCAGGAAAATGCTGACTTCATAGAATGAGTTAGGATAGCTTCCCTCTGTTTCTATATTCTGGAAGAGATTGTAGAGGCTTGCTATAATTTCTTCCTTCAATGTTTGGTATGATTCACCAGTAAACCCATCTAGGACTGGTGCTTTATGTTTTGATGGTTTTTAATTACTGATTAATTTAATAAGATATACATTATTGATTTCAGATCTCTCTTCCTTTTATGTGATACCTTCTTTGACCCATTATTAGGAAGTGTGTTGTTTCATTCCCTCATGTTTATGAATTTTCTACATTTCATTATTTCTAATTTTATTTCACTGTCATTGCAGAATATAATTTGTATGATTCCAATCTTCTTATATTTGAGACTTGTTTTATGGTTAAACATATATTCTATCCTGGGGAATGTTACATATGCACTTAAGGATGTTATTGGCTGGAGTGTTTCATAGACCTATGTTAGGTCTAGCCAGTTTATAGTACTGTTCAAGTATTCTATTTCCTTTCTGATCTTCTGTCTCGTTTTCTATCCATTATTGAAGTGGGGTATTGAAATTCCCACATATTATTGTTGAACTATTTCTCTCTTTAATTTTCACAGTTTTTGCTTCATGTATCTTGGAGCTCTTTTGTTTATACATGTATGTTTATGGTTGTTACAACTTCTTGGTGAATTGACTATTTTATCATTATATAAGCATAGAAATTGGCAAAAATGACCTACACTGAGAGTCAGGATGTTATCTCTGGGAAGAGAGGGTTCAGTTTGCAAAAATCCAGTTAGCTAGTGGACACTTTTGTTTGCATTCTTACATACGTGTGCTACACTTCACAAAAACTTTAAAGAAAATAAATCTTGAGATTCCTTACTTGCTAACGAGATGAACAAAAGGGATCCTGGGGGAAGTGGGGATGGAATTATTGATTCCTGTAGTTCTCTCATCCCAGAAGGTCCATGCCCTGGATGAAGGGAGGCCTTTTCTGTGGGTGAGGCACAGTGACACTTGGCATTGCCTCTTCCTGCTGTTTCAGGAGGAGAAACTCCATGTGGGGGGGACCCCTTCACCCTAGGGACTGGGCTCAAGATAGGCTCTTGGATAAATGAGGTGAACTCACAAGAGCCAGTAAGCCTGCCCACAAGAAATTTCCACTAATAATAACACACAGCCTTTTCGGGATCCACTATGTGGACACAGCTGAAAGGTGAGCACATGTAGAGGCAAACCTGACATGGGACATCTGTTCTGTGGAAGGGCCTCTGTCTGGGCAGAAGGTGGCCCAGTGACTCACCAGGGCTGGCAGACAGACACCCTATTACCGTTTGCTGATAAAGGATAAAAAAACTCCCTAAAAAGCACTCCAGGGTGGGGGGAGGGGCTTAGGGAGCTTCATAGTTACTATTAATAGCTACACAGCTGTGCTCATGGGGTACAAATATGGCCTGTACAGTAGGATGTGCACGTTTTCCTGGATGAAGATCATGCTTTGCTAGAAAGTTGACTTAAAATTATATTCCCCGTGTCAGAGGCCCAGCTGTACGGCCTGGTGTCCACAGGCGTGTGTGATAATGATGATGATGACAGTAAGAACCATATTAGCTACAATCACCCATTGAGTACCTTCTGTGTGCTGAATATCAAGGGCTTGACGAAGCTTCACAGCCATCTCTGAGAGAGGAACTATTAATCTCAACTTACAGATGGGGAAGTTGAGGCTCAGAGAGGCTAAGGCAGCCAGCTACCAAATGGTGGTGATTCGACCATGGGTCCAGCTCCCAAGCCTGTGCTGCTCCTTCCAGCTCTAGTAATGTGTGAGGGGGTGGGGGTGAAACCACTGCAGGGAGATAGAAGATGAGGAGGAAATGTAGACCACCCTCTCCCCAAGGGGAAGGCTAAGCAAGAGGCCTTTCAGCATGGATTGTCCCCTCCTGCAGGCTCCTGGGACCCTGCCAACTCAGGAAGCTGTCACTTCACTCCTGAAACTAAAAAGCATGTTCAAGGACCTGGGGGAGGGGGTTGTGGGAGGGCAGACTCAGTGTCTGGATGTTCGTACGAATCAAACACACCAATGGGCAGAAGTGACCAGGTTATATACCAGGCTGCACACACAGGTGGGAGCGGAAGGCACAGGCAGTGTCCTGGAAAGGGCCTGCCCTGCAGGGCCCTGCTGCCTTATGCCTCCTCCTCCTCAGGGGTCTTCATTCAGGTCAGTTGAGGGCTCTTTTTCAACCTTTTCTAGGGTCTGTTGGGACAACAACCTCTTTTACTCAACTGGAAAGAAAGGTTCAGACTGAAAACAGGTCACGGCAGCCACTACTAGAGGGATGGGATCATCAAAGGGAGGAAGCATTGTGGCAACAGTGAGGCCAGGAGAGGGGGATGGCAATGACATTACAGGCACAATAGGGATCCTGGGGAAGCGGCACGGCAGTGAGACCTTGGCCCGAGATGGCCTTCCAGACGGAAACGCTAGACGAGTGAAGCCACACAGGCCTGACTGAGGCTGTCAGACGAGGAGGTGGCAGGAACATGCCCCAGCACTTACTGTCCCCAGTCATTTGAATGTGCCCAGTATGCCTTTCCACATATTCCTACAGTTAAATATGGCTTTGTGTTGAAAAACAGATAACCCCTGTTGCCTGAATGTATTCATTCCTAGGTTCAGAGAGCAAGAGTTTGGACAGCAAAGGATTCCACATCATCTAAATCCCTGCTTCCTAGTCAGGACAGTGTGGGCTACTCCCAGTTTTAGTCTACATAAACATAACGTGTTCTTAGCACCACACTGCTGCGTATTCACATGTGATGCTGTGGGGGACCCCAAGGGTGCATCTCACACAACCCCTCCCTGTGCTCCTGAGGACAGACCTCAGGCTGCTTCCAGCTCCCACCACCACGGTTACCCGATAGGTTGGCTCTGTTGTTTGAGGCACTGGAATTACTATGCATTACTGGAACCACAGTCATCTGGAATAGGGACTCAAGCAACCACAGGGAACAAGCATGTGCTTTGTCTTTTTATTATTCTTTATTTATTGGTCCCACCAATGTGACCCTTTACCCAGGCCCACTGTTCCTATGCACGCTGGCTTTGCAGACATTCACATCATGTCTGTGCCCCAAGAGTCTTCATTAATTTTTCCTTCCTATTCCTTTTCCACGCTCTGCCTCATTTTCTCAGAAATTGAAGGCATTTGCTTATTATTATTTGTTTGTTTGGGTCTGTGTAAAGGTTCCTTGGCAGGAAAACATGCATATGACTTTAAAATAAAGACCAACATTCGGACACTAAGGTAATGCACAGAAAAAATACAGTACTCAGACATCATTGCAAATAAATACCCCATACAGATGCAGTTATCTCAAACGTAACAATATTTCTTATGAATCAACACTGTAACAGAAGGTAAAAATAGAAGTCCCTACAACTAGGAATAAGAAATGCTTATTCCAGGAAACAGAATTCTTTTATTCTTGTCACGTATATTATTATAATTTGTCCTTTTTTTGAAGGAGGGAGGACAGTGTTTCTTCCTCCAAGAGTACCAATTTGACCACTCACACAAACCTCACTCAGCAAACAGAACAGGATATAGACCTGGTTTGCTAAGGAGCTTTAATGAATTCTGTTTCCTGAAATTAACAGTGATTAGTTACACCAAGCAAGAGAGGATATAATGTCTCGCTTTCACATTTGCAAAGAATACCATGGCTAACCCTCATCCCCCACTGCGTGTGCCGACAGAGCGCCGGCCCTCCTGACACCTTCAGCTCTTCACAAACGTGGCGTTCATACAGCTTGCTCAGCTTGTCCCAGAAAGTCCATTTGGTTCCCAGAGCACACTCACGGTTTTGTGTTTGCTTTCGTTGTCTAAGCCCCTGAATTTGCTAGTAAAGAATCACTGACTAACAGAATTTTGCACAATGACTGTTTTCTTTCCCACAATGAAGATGCCCAGGTCCAGGTGTGAGGCATGCTCCTGCCCCCACCTGCTGGTCCACACTGGCCTTCAGCATGCCCAACATCTCTTCCCTGCCTGCTTTGGAGAATGATCTACGCTGGGACACCTCCCTTAACTGATGAAGGCACTACTGGCAATGATTACTAACAAAAGGCGTTGAAAGAGAACACCCTAAAAATTGACGACTGTAGAATTTTCTAAGTGTACCACAATTTGGCACAACAACCAGAGTAACAAAACAATTCCAATTTGGAATTTTACTGGTACAGTTGTATAAAATTCTGTTAATCAGTCATGCTTCACGATGTCCTAAAACCCAGAAAATTCTGGAATTTGTAGGTAATACTACTCATTCAATAATTTATCTTTTTTTTTCAAGTGCCTATTACTGTTTTAACCAGAGCAAAGGTCAAGTTTTCTTCTTGTTACATTGAACTATTCCTAAGAATAATAATAATACAATATGAAAAACCCCAGAATTGGAATACCCTGGATTTCTTAATGAACATGGCATTTAAAATCTGTAATTTCAAACATGAACCATAATGCCGTATAATCTAAAAGGCTGCTGAACCACAGCGTGGATACGCTTAGCCGAGCTCCTCGCCGGGTCGAAGCCCTCATCTCCAAAGTCTAGAGCTACACCCTACGGAGCACACAGCTCTGCCTCGTGCTGACGCCAGACCAACACAGGGGAGCTGAGGCGGACAGCTACAGGACCATGAGCACAGACCACGGCATCTGAGACGGTCTCTACGCGAGGAATTAAAGAAGCAAATATAATATCAAAATATCAAAAGTGCACAGGTCGATCGGATAAAAAAGGAACACGTGTAATAAGGAGCCCCTGTGGTGGGCGTATCCAGTGGGCTCCTGGAGAGCCTGGCAGCGGGTAGCAGGGTCTTCGGCCCATACAGAGGCCTTTCCATGCAGCAGTGCGCGGCATGCTCTACATTAAAGCTTTTTTCCTCCCATTAAAAACTTGGGGAATGCTATTTTGAAAAGAATTGCAGTGGCATATCCAAAAATGTTTTTAAGTGGACTTTTAGGTTGCCCTTCCTTCCTCCACGTGGGCCACGGGAGGGAAGGTGAGGGAGCTGCGGTGTGACAGGGCCGGGGGGCCGAGTCCTCCCGGCAGCTACTCTACAGCTGAAAACGGGAGAAAACAAGACAGCGTTAGAAACAGGTCACCCATCCCTTCCTATTCATCTGACAACTAAAGCTCTCCATGTGCTGGGAGGGCATGAGCATGTTAGTTGGCAGAAGAGAAGACCTGTGTGTGTTAGGGGGCTGGTGGCTCTTAGCGCCCACAAAACCCCTTAGGAGTATGGAGAAAAGCTGCGTGCCAGGCTCTCGAGGAGAGGGTGAAGCGGCGTGCAGGGCAGGCATGCAGGCGGCCAACCCACCACAAGTCCTGCGGGGGCCAGGGAATCCACGCTCAGGACAGACGCACAGGAGAGACATGTGGGCCTGTCCTGGAGTATGGAGGGGACCAAGACACTGAGCACCGAGGAGAAGAGTGGGCGGGGCAGACAGCTATGGCAGAGGGCAACACGGTCTCTTGCCAGATAACGGGAATCCCCCTTCCGTACAAGAGACAAGGCAAGCGGCCGGAATAAGGAGAAACTGCAGTTTCAGGTCCGGATGCCCCATGGGGTGACTGGAGAGAAATACTGAGAAAAGTTCTGCTTCAGAACGTGGGAACACAGACGGCCTGATGCCAAAGCTCTGGTGTGGATGGAGCTTCTGCCAATGGGAGAGCCCTGCAGCTGCCTTTTCTCTTTCTCTGTCACCAGCCCCCCAAATTGCACTAAATAAAGAGAACCAAACACCTCCTACCTGTGAATCCTGGGAAGTGGCCCTGGGTGCATGCAAAACTTTCCCAGCACCAGGCTGGGCTCTAGTTATGACTCTGAGTGTCCCTCAATTCGGCTGAGCCTGCTGGGGCTCACACTCCAGGCTGGGGTTTCCAAAGCCGTGCTTCTTCAGGTCTGAAGCCCCCTGGACAAAGGTCTGATAATGGGTTACCAGGATCCCCCCAAGTACAAAAGGACGGGCTGTGCGCTGAGGATCAAGGTCTGACCAGGCACTTGGAAAGCTTTTCTCATTAAAAAGGAAAACCTAGGCCTCGGGCCCTGGCAATTTGTTACCTGAAAGGCCTCTAGACAAACATGCAGATCTCAGAAATGACAAACTCAGCTCTGGTCTCCTAGGTTACAGTAGGCGCTATCTGTGCCACGCGTGTCTGGCCAGCAGAATACAGGGGGGCTCTGGGCTGCTCCTCTCTGGGTTTGGGGGAATAAATTCTGCACCTTTGTCCTGAATGTGATTTGCAGTGAGATGGTACACAAACTACAATGTAATTCTTTCCATAAAACTATGCCAAGTGCAGAGCCGTTCTCTGAGGCCAAACCTTTGATATAGGCTAGAACCTCCTAAAACTGCTTTTTGGTGCTGACATTAGACACATTCAAGAAACATGCAAGTTTCAACTCAGGTTCTGCCCCTTTCGGGTACCAAGGGAACAGGACCAGGACTCCTTCTCTTGGGTTTTCCCAAGGGTGCCCAGGGTCCCTGGAAGACATTTTCACGTCTGTCTTCTACAAGCATGATAAGCACGTGCAGCTCCATCCCTACCTCAGCCCAACCCCCCGCCCAAGAGAGTAGCTGAGGATGGGGTGCTCCTGAGGAGGCTTTGAGGAGTGAGAAGCGACACAGAGCCCACAGGAGTGTCCTGGTGATTCACGCGCCCCACGCCGCCTCGACTAGAATCCTGCCCTCTGTGCATTAGTCACGTTAAGACCGACCTAGCGCCGCCGTCCCACTGTTGCTGGGTTAGTTGAGGTGAAGCGGGCGTTAGCTGCAGCGTGTGGCGCCCCGCAGCCCCTAATCACAGTAAATGCTGTGCTTCTCGCTGCAGAACACCTGGTTGACAGTGCCCTCAGCTCTGTCACTGGCGCAGGCGCATGTGTGACTTACGCTCGGGGTGGCCGGCTTGGCCTTGGGGGCGGCTTTGGCACGGCCACGCCGGGTCTGCTCGTGGTCCAGCTCGAGCAGCTCTAGCCGCTGGGTCAGTGCTAGCTTCTGCTGGATGGCCATGCGCAGCAGCGAGTTCAGTGTTTTCTTCTCATCCTCAGCGGCTGCCAGCTGCCGCTGCATCTCGTCCAACTGCGTGATGTACTCGTCACACCTGTGAGGACCGAAAGCATAGCTGAAGGGCAGGCAGAGCTGGGCAGGGGAGGGCAAGTCTGGGCTGGGCAGCCCTCTGACAGCTCCACAAGAGAGCCACCCCTCAGCGTGGCCCCTGGGCTGGAGGACTGGGCTGACGGAGGCCTGTGCTGGCTTTTAGAGCAAAGGCTTTGTTCAGACAAGCCCCTGACAAGGGTCAGAGGAGGCTCGGGCCCAGACAGGAAAGCCCTATGAGGCTGGTTTGAGTTTTCTGTTATGGGGGAGGGGGCTACTTTGTTCATTTGGATAGATGTGGTTCCTATAAAGAGGTTATGGCCCTCAGTGATTCAGCTTTCTCAAGGGGGGTGGTCTTTCCACTTCAAGGCCTTGAGGTGGCTCAGGGGAGAGATACCAAGACATCCCTGGCTTTTAGAGTGTACACGTAAATCTGAGCAGGACTGGGCTTGTTCCCAAGGTCAGTGCTTAGTCAGTCTGTGTTGAACAACCAACCAGACCCAAGGAATGGTGCATGTGGAGGCCAACAACAGCCCCATCCTGAAACCCAGGCCTCCGCTTAACTGGGACACATCTGCCACACCTAGGTGCGGAGCTGGGGGAGGGTTTGGTCTGTCCTTGGGCATCCCTCTCCCACCTGCCCCATCCAGGGGCTGAGCAGGGCCTGGCAGCGATGCTGAGACACTGAGTGGGTTAAACCCTGGGGCTCCTGAGGTGGTGGGGCCATGTAAGTGCTCAGCACAGCTCCACACTGCCTGTATGGTGCCTGGCCTGCTGCGCCCACCTGCCAGGAGCTGGCCCTTCAACAGCGCCCTTCCAGGAACGGTGCTGCCCACAGGGACGCACACTGAGCTATGATCCTCACAGGTTTGAAATCTTGGTTCCATCTGAATTAAAGCAACTTTACAAAGCTAGGATTTACATGCCAGATGCTGAGGGAATGTGGAATCTTTTCCCACGCTCCATGAAGAGAGGAAGCTTCTAGACAAATCTTTTTCTTGTCTGTGTGTTCTGCTCCGGAGGGCCTCCCACCAGGGAATAGAGAAACTGGGAGTGCCCGGGACCAGGCTTGAGAGAAGCAGGCCTTGCAGTCAGTTCTCATCCTGTCTACCTTGGAGCCTCAGCTTTCTCACCCACTAAAAGGACATCTGTTGGGACCCCAAGGTGGGGCCTGATCTCACCCCACCCCCTCTACACATGGTGGGAGGAGGGCCCTTCGGTGCCATCCCAACACTGGCCAGCAGGTGGCACTGCCCATCTTTGGAGGGTAAAAGGCAGGGGCACCTGTTGGGGATGTCTGTGGAGACGTTGGAACCAGGACCTGTCCCATGGAGGCCTCTGAACATCAAGAAGCCTCACTTCCCAGCCTCGGGGTTTGACTTCCCCAGCCTGGGAGGGGTATGTACACACAGGCTACCCCCAGCCCAACCCAAAGCCTATCACTAAGAGCCTCCCCACAGGGGAAGAAAGAAAGCTGGTTCCTTCCCAGGCCTGAGGCCTCCTTCTGGTCCTCCCCTGATTGGCAGGCTGGAGGATGAGAGGTGAGTGCCAGGTGGTCACGATGACACAGAGGTACAGAGCAGCACAAAGAGGTGGGACCTCAACAGGGGACCCTGGCTGTGACCTGCTCACACCAAGAGGGGAATCTTTCTTCTGAATCTGCAAACCTAAATGCACACTCTTGCTTTATGGCCAAGTTCTTGGAGAGCAAACTCAGAGAATAGGCTGGAGCTTGTTTGTCACCTGTCAGCCCCAAGTGAGCCCCTAGAACTATACGATCCTAGGGGAAGGGAGGTTAGACACCCCCACTCACCCTCTACAGCTTTACACTTCTGGCCTGTCCGCTCCAGAAGCTTCTCTCCTCAGCCCTTCTGCCTCTCAGCCTCCTTGTATATAAAGTGGAGACAAAACTGGGCCTGCTGGGCTTCATTAACAGCACAATGGAAATGGCCCCACAGAACCAGCTCCTGGGGGCCTATGCACACCCTCTTTCTCCCCTGGTCACATGCAGGCGCCTGCAGGCATGCTCCATGCTCAGGCACCTGCTCACCTGACTGGGGAAGCAGAGGTGCAGCTCCCAGTGAAGCCGGACACAGGCGCGGACTGGCAGGTCCGTAGGCCTCAGAGTGAGGCTGTGAGGGGCTGCAGGTGCTGGGGCCATGCAGGAGCGTAAGGGCTGAGGGCATCATGGTTACCTGGTGGCGAACATGGCACGCAGTGAGGAAAAGGTGGCTGCGTCCTCCTTGAGAGCCTTGAGCTCATTGCGCAGCTTCATCATGGTCTCGGTCACCATGGCCTTCTCATTCTCGTACTTGCTCTTTAGGTTGGCGAGGGCCACCTCAGCTGTCTGGGGGATAGACGTGCATAATGGACAGGTGAAGGGGGTGAAATCAGCCTAGAGACCCTCTGAGTGCATGGTGGGGACCTCAGGTCTGATGTAGTACCGGTACCCACAAAGAAAACTTCCTAAGAGAACCCTCCCTCCGACACAGTCCTGATGACAGACTGGCAGCTGTGCTGTGCGGGTCAGTCTGCCTCAGTGAGTCCCACTCTCTGATCCCAATTGGCAGAGAAGGACCACGTGCCCCAAACCTGTCTGCGGTTCTCTCTCCACATCACTCTCCCCACAGCATTCGGGCCATGCCATTTGTTACTCGGCAAACCGCCCTGGTTAAAGGGGCCCTCCAGCCTGCCTGCCCACTCTGCCCTCCTGGCTGGGGGTCCTGCGCAAGGCAGGGCAGAGGCCCAAGATGACATAGGACCAGCTCTGCCTCGTGATGACACAGGCCTGGGGGGCCCTGCGGCCAGTGGAAGATGGAGCCCAAGAGTGGGAAACACCTGTTGGCCAACTCTGGGTGACCAGCAGCTCCCCACTCCCAGCTGCCGGCCTCACCTGCTTGTTGGCCTTGAGCACAGTGCGCAGGGTGGTGATCTGTTCCCGCTTGGTGCTGAGCAGTGATTTCAGCTTAAGGATCTCCTCCATGAGCGCCTCCTTGTCCTTGTCCACGGCGGGGCCCAGCTCCTGTGAGGTGATGCGCTGCCGAGACAGCTCTGTTGTGCGGTCGACAGCCGCCTGCAGGTGCTTGATCTGGTCACGGATGATAGCGATCAGGTTGTAGATATTCATCGGCTCCCGACGCGGATCACTCAGGGGTGACGGCAGTGAAGAGCTAGGCAAGGGGCTGCTGTCCCCAGCCCCGCCATCTGCACGGCCAGTCTCTGTGGCCAGTAGCCCCTTGGGCAAGAGGACAGGCGAACGGCGCCCACGGCCTTCAGGGCTGGTGCCGCCCCCAGGACTAGTGCGGCCAGCCCCACCCTGGCCCTCACGGTAGTAGTCCAGCATGACGCGGTTGGGTGTCTCGTTGTTGCACATGCACACGTGGTGGTAGAGGTTGGCCAGCTCCTCGCTGAAGGTCACCAGCTCATCCTGGGCCACACTCAGGCTGCCCTGTGTCTCGCCGGCGACGTCACTCACCTTCTTCAGCTCCTTCTCCAGTCGGGCCAGCAGCTCCCGGTCCTGGCGGCTGGCCTTCTCCAGCAGGGAGACCTTTTCAGTGAGTGCCTGGCCCTCAGCCTCATAACGGCCCTTCTCCTCGGCGTGCTGAGCCTCACGGGCCTCGTGAGTGCTCTGTAGCGCCTTGAGTTGCTCCCGGAGCTCACCAGCTTCGGCCACAGCCACGTGGTACTTGCAGGCTAGGATCTCAGGCCCATTGATGTCCACCTCATAGTAGTCACCATCCTCATGGCTGTCGCGGTCCTTCTCGTTGTCCAGGGCTGTTTGTCGCTCCTTGCCAGCCTGCAGGCGCCGCAGGGCACTTATGTTCTCTGTGAGGCGGCTCACCTTCTCGTGCTGCTCTGACAGGGAAGCCCGTGCATGTTCCAGCTGCTTCTGCGTGTCCTGAAGCGTCGCCAGCAGACCTGCTTTCTCCCGCTCCATCTGCAAAGGATAGCATGTCAGCAGCTGTGGGCCCGTCAGGCACAGATGACCCCGGATAGCCGAGTAACTTCCTACCTTATGTCAGGGTGGGCAGTAAGCCCCAAGAGTTACTTGGCTATGCCATCAGTGAGGCAGGACCGTGATGTGCAGGGTATAGAGAGAAGGGAATTCACACTGGACTCTCAGAACCCTGCCTGTTCACCAGTAATGGTAGTTACTGAGGCAGGCTCTCTCCCCACCCCTGCTAGAGGGAGCTGGGCTCAGAAACTAAAGCTCCAGGTCGGACAGGCAGCTGGCAAGAACTCTCAGTGCCCCAGCCCTCTGCTCTGGAGGACGTGGCTCTGCCGCCTTCCTTCCCCACACCTCGGAGGGCACTAGACCAACCATTTGTTGGATTGATAGCAATCCATCTCCCAGGAGATGAGCTCATGCATGGCCCTGGGTGCAGGGGTCACATGTGGGGCCAGTGTCTCATCAGTTCATGTTGGCACTATGTGGGCAATGGGGGAGCAACGTGGGCACTATGGTGGCAGGAACCCACTCCTCTGAGACTCTTTTCTCTGTGCTACTGGAGTTTCATTTACCTTAACAATGTAGGATTTAAATCAACATAAGTAAGAGAAAGTAAATTAACATCAACAAACTGTCAGGTAAACACTGCTGGGGCTGCATGCAGATGTAGGGTAGGGACAGCACCCCGAGGGCCCTATTGCCCACTCACCTGCATCAGCTGCTGCTTCAACTTCTGAATCTCAGAGATGTTGAGCTCGCTGAGTAGGTCGGAGACAAGGCTGGGAGAGGGCGGCGTGAGGCCATCCTTCTTGGGTGTGGAGCTCTTGTTGTCCAGTGGTAGCTTGGCCAGGCTGCCATGCTCAAAGCCGTTGACCAGGGCCTCGGCATCGTTGTTGGGCTCCGCAGTGTCATCACTGAACTTGAGGCCGTCCAGTGAGACGTGCAGGTGGCTGGTGTAGAAGGAATCGTTGATGCTCATGTAGTGGGACAGCTCCTTCCGCAGGCTGTTCTTCTGCTCCCGCTCCGTCTTCAGTGTCTCTAGAGCCTCCTCCAGCTGCCGCTCCGAGATCTCCTTGAGCCGGATGGCATCCTCCAGCTGGCTGTTGAGGTACTCAGTCTCCTCCTCCAGACGCTTGATCTCGTGCTTAAGGCCCTCAAATTCCACCTAGGAAGAGAAGTCAAACACTCCCACGTCAAGGCAACACGGAGGCTCCTTTCAGGCCTGATAAATGAGGAAAAGGCACCCACATGCCACTCCCCTGGCCACGAAGTGCAAGGCGAAGTGCCATCCTGCAAAGGCAGCAAGCACTGTTCAGGCCAAGGCTGCTTCCCCCGCTGAGGGCTGAGGACACTACGAAGGTTCTGGGGCATGAGGTGCAAATGCATGGAGGTATTCCGCCAGCCCACCCACCACTGGGACCAGTGTGCATATGAGGGGAGGGCAGCGCAACGTTTGAGGTGTGCGGAACCAGTGACGCCATGGTCCTGAGCCAAGACTCTCTGTGTGGAGGTCCACAGAGTACAACACGCATCTATGCTGCCAAATTTCTATTGGGTCACTTAAAAATATTACCCAGTGCATACTGATTTAAAATTCTATAAAATTACTTAACTAACACTAATGATTAACTAAATATCTTAAAGTACATAAAATGTATAACTTTGATGTGTGCTATGATCATCACTTCTAGCTGTATTTCAAAATGAAGGAAGAGAAATTCACCCTGAGGCAGAACATGTCAACCACTAAACCCTTAGCACACACACGACACCCAGACCTGGGAAAAGCAAAATCAAAGTCTCATCTACATGAAATTATATTTGCAGGTGGACGAGGAAAGAGCAGATAGAAACCGATGCTTGAGATGGGGGGAGGGGTCAGGGTTTGTGGGCAATTGCTAAAAACATTTCCTTTCATTCTGTAATACTTGTGCAAAAAATAAGAAACAAATCAATAACACAAAGGGCCGAGGAGATCTCTGTAGGTCTTGGGTGGGAAGGACACCCAGTACTGCAACCAAGGCGTGCTCATGCGAGGTGGATGTGGAGCCCCAGTCTCAGACCACACACGGGGAGGGAGGAATCCCAGAGAGGGAGGGAGGCCAAGGTCTCCCCCGAGCCTTGGTGTCCCCTCTCCTCAGGATGCTGTGGAACAAGCTCTGTCGATAGTAATGCCAATGACCAGAGTATTTACAATGCAGACGCCTGCTGTGATTGTTACTAAGCATGAGCCGTCACAGTGGGACCAGACTGCAGGACCAGGGCCATGAGCTCTGATCCTGTGGTTTTCAGGGGAGCAGATCTGCTCCCTGCTTGCTTTGGTGCAGTGATTTCTGCACCAACATGATATAAATAGCAAGTTCCCTATCTTTTCTGCTCTGATAGGATTTTGGTGGTAGAGGATTTCTGAGGAAAGCAAGGACAATGTTGATGGCATTTTGGGGGAAAGTTTGAGATTTCCAGAGAGAAAAGGTTCCCATTCCTCACCCTGCAGGGCTGTGGCTCTTGGAGAAGAGGGAGTAAATTCACACCTTGAGCGGCCCCAAAAGCCTAGGATCACCTAGTCCCTGTGACAGAGGGGACCCTGCTCATCGCATCATGAGCAGAGTCATGGAGAGGTTTCAGACCTTGTGGTTGGCACCTGAGGTGGGACAGAGCCTGGACATCCAGTCTCTGGGGTTTTTTGGTATAATTTCATTGACTCTTGGATTTTTTTTCACCTTTTTTGGCTAGGACACCTCAGCCTGGCCAATGGTCAGCAAACACTGCAGCCAGAGAACATGTTTCCTGGTCTTGGAAGGCCTTGGCCCTGCCAGCCACAGGCCACACTAAAAGAGGTGGTACTGGCCCTGGGCCTTGAGTGTGTGGAATGAGCCTTCTTATAGGGAGACAGAAGAGAAGAGTGGTGAGAGGGCTGCAAGGCCCGTGTACCCAGCCCCAGCCCACAGGCCCAAGACTCACCTGGTTCTGCCTGAGCACAGATACTTGCTTCTGCAGGCTGATGTTCTCCTCCTCCAGCTCTGAGTAGTCCTGTAGCAGGCGGGCCTCCCGGAATTTGTACTCCTTGATGTCATCCCGCAGGCGGCCACGCTGGATCTCCACGTTCTGGTTGATCTGCCAAGGGAAAAGCAAAGGTGGGTGTGAGGAGCCTCCTTTTCAGTGTGGCCCAGGCACACTGTGGCAGGCCACACAGCCCAGGACTCAGGAGCCCAGGCCTGTAGGTGCCAGTGTAGCCACCTAGAGGGGAGATGTGAGTCCAGAGCAGCACGGCATATGTTGAACAACAGAGGGGTCTGGAGTCAGATTCCCCTCAGCCCTTCTCAGCTTTGGAACCCCTATCAAGTGACTCAGCCTACTCTGACCCTTGGTTTCTTCATCTGTAAAACAGGGTTAAAAGTAGTTCCTCCTTCCTACCCTGCTGGAGGGCATGTAAATGGTACAGTGCTGCGGCAAACAGCCTGCAGATACTCAAACAGTTAAACACAGAGCGTCTACCCTGGGGAAATGACCACATGTCCACAAAGAAACCTGTACGTGAGTGCTCACAGCAGCAGTGTTCACAATGGCCAAAAGATGGAAGCAGCCCCGTGCCCACTGCCTAATGAATGGACAAACAAAATGTGGTCTACCCATACAATGGAATATTATTCAGCCATAATAATGAATGACATACTGACACTTGCCACGACATGAATGAGCCTTGAAAACATTCCTGCTGAGTGAAAGAAGCCAGTTACAAGTAGCCATGCAATGTATGATGCCATTTATATGAAATGCCCAGAATAGACAAATTCACAGAGACAGAAAGTAGGTCAGTGGTTGCCAAGGGCTGGAAAAGGGGGGATGAGGAGCGACTGCTAATGAGGTTTCTTTTTGGAGTGATGAAATATTCTAAAAAAATTGATTGTGGGATGGTGCCCATATATGTGAATATACTAAAAACCACTGAATTGTACGCTTTAAGTGGGTGAGTTGTATAAGATGTGAATAATCTCAATACAGCTGTTCAAAGTTAGTTCCTGCATCTGAGTCACCTGTAAGGATCAGAGATGTTACCATGGGAGAGGCTAGTGAAGGGCTGGGACAAACATGAAGCAATGAAGACTGCTGGGAATTCCCAACCTGCTGCTGCCCTGGTGTGCCAGGGACTCGGGCCCCTTGGCCGCAGCCCTAGCGACCGACATTTGGGGTCAGATCATTCTTTGTGGTGGGTGCCACTCTGTATATCACTTTGCTCAGCAGCTCCATGACCTCTGCCCACCAGATGCAGCCCCCACTTCCACTGTGACAACTGAAAATGTCCCCCTGAGGGCAAAATCATTCCTCAGACAAACTCTCAATCCTCTCCCAGCACTCTGTTCCCTTCCTGTCCCATTCCCGCTGCCTAAGCAGCCTCCCTGAATACCTACAAAGGTGTGGCTCCCAGGCTGACACCACACCTGCTCCAAAGCCCCCTCGGACCCTTGGCCAGAAGCCCTGTCCACTCCTGGGCCCCACGGCTCCATCCTCTTGCACTGTTCTTTCAGTTTATTCCGGGGGGTTTTCATAGTCACATTCACGTGTTCATCTGAACCTGAACGGAACATGCTTTACAGACAAGATTCCAAGATTCCATGCAAGCACACAGAAAACAGTCAGTCATACTGGATTGGTAAAATGAAAAAGTACAAAAATAAAAAAGGAAAGCAACAGAAGGGGGAAGAGAGTTATAATATATAGCAAGCACTACTAACAAATGCTATTTAAAATGAAGATTGTATTTAAAATCTACAGCAAATGGACACAGACACAGCCCTCTCTCATTAAGTGACCCAAGAAGGTGACAGAGAGCTGACTCCAGAAGAGGCAGACACACCACGTGGGGAAGAAGAGAAGGCCCGAATGAAGACCAGGCTGGATGCCTGATAGCACTAGGGTCCCCCAGAGGCACACAGACTTCTGTTCCCTTGACGGTGCCTGTGCCGTCTGTGTTAGTTCTCAAGGCCCTTCACCAGCCTGGCCCCGGCAAGGGGCACTAGGAGTTCTGTCCTTGCACCATTGCCAGGCCCAGAACACAGAGAAGCACACCGTGGTCAAACGCTGGCCCAGCCACACCACGCCACAGGTGAGGGCACCGTCTCTGCTGACGCTGCAGGACCCAAACACCTGCACCTTCATTCCCGTGTGACCATGCCTGCACCCCTGCACCACCAGGCGTGGGCAGCCAGGATCGCTGGCCTGCCGCCTGGCACCTCCATCCAGCACACACCCAGTTGCCGAGGGCTCCAACAGGCTCTGACTGGTCATCACGGGTTTAGTTTTCCTTCAAGTAAGCACCTTCTCCCAGTGAGCCTGACGTCAGCTTAAAAGTGTGCAGGGGACAAGCTCTGCTACGTGTGGACAGGCAGCCCAGATGGAAGAGGTGGGCGCACAGGCTCGGAGCTAACCACCTAAGGTCCCATCCCAGCTCCTCTTCCTCGAGACCCCCAGGCCTCAGATCAGCCATCAGCAAGAAGCGTGTGACAACTGCCTAACTCAAGGGGCCAGTCTGCAGGGGTGTTGGCTGCCTTCTTTCCTTCCCCCTTGCAGCCCCCAACCCTACCCAGTGGTGAGAGGACACTCTCATCACTGCCCCGGAGTGCCTGTGGTTCTCTAGGCCTCTGATTCTCCATCTGGGAAACATCCCCACCAAGGATCTGTCTAGTCCAGTATTCAGAAGGTCACCCACCCAGGGACCTTGGAGCCCCCAGAATGTGAGCAGGACAGAAGCTGGCAGAGCCTGTCTACACGTGGGTCCCATACATAGCACAGAGTTCAGGACCCTGGAACCACTCTACTGTCTGCAAGCTGGATGACCTCAGGCACATAATAGGACCTTCCAAACCTCTGTTTCCTCATGTGTGACAAGATACCAGCAGGGTACCAAGAGGACCAGGTCTGAGGCAGTCAAAACTTCCCAATACATGCCAAGAACATTTATTACCGTAAAGCTTTAGGAGTCCTCACGATGTACTGAGGTGTGGAAGGCGATAGACACCTTTATCAGTCAGCACAGTGGAGGAAAAACAGGAAGGGGCTGTCAGGGGCAAAGAGGTGGTAGGTCAAAAGGCACACTGCGTGACCAAATGCCCTCTCCTTCCCATGGGATAAGAGCCTCACGAGGTAAGGGGGAACGGCCATGCTGAGGGCCAGGGAGGAACTTGACACAGTGGCTCAGACCAGAAAGCGACGGCTGGGCAGAACAGTAGGCAGCAGAGACAGGAGCTGCATGAGGCTGAGATGGGCAGCAGGTGACAAAGGTTAGCTCTAGAGACTTGGGCGGTGGAGTCCTCACACCAACCAGGTACGAGGCCAAGAGCCGGATGGTTCCTACGGCTCCACAGCAACCTGGGAGAGGGACACAGGCAAGGGGAGTATGGTGGGCCCAGGGACTGAGGTGGGGACCCTAAGGAGAAAGAAGGCGGCTCAGGGGTGTGTAGGGAGTGTCAGGATTTCCTCCTGAAGCACAAACAGGAACAGCAGGAATACTCCCTCTCTTCCCGCCTAGATCTGTGGCATCTTGAATTTGCTGCGCTCATTTCCGGCCACTAGGGTCACCCAGCCTTCTTCCAGCCTCTGCTGCCAGGGACAGCTCTTTGGAAGAGAGAAGGGGTGGAATGTGCCAGGCTGAGGGGAGAGCACCCGCATTGGCTTTTCAGGAAAAGAGGGGCCAGACAGATGGCAGTAGGGGCAGCAGAGGCTACATCTCTCCCTTGGCAACTGCCCCTCCTCCCACCTTGGCCAGAGCGATCCTTGTGGGAGGAAGGATCACACAGCGCCACTCCCGGATCTGAGGCTGCCCACCCTGAGTCCAAGCCAAGCTCCTCCCCAGGTCCTCAGAGCCTCAGTGGCCCCTGACTGCCCCCAAACCAGGGAATGTGACTGCTCCTCGCTGTTGTCAGCCCCTGGAGTAGCATCTGTCAGTCCTGGCACGCTGGGCCAACAGCTGCCAGCCCTGCAGGGCCCTGACTGCCCCACATTCTCATGGCCTATGCCCTGCTGACCTTCCTGTAAGAACATCTGCTGCAGACGGTGGGGCTCCCATGGCTAGAATTAAAGTCTCACAGGTGCTTGAAGGATGTAGGGCAAAGGAGTAGCCAGGGACTTTGGAGACTATTGGTTTACAGATGGGGAAACTGAGACCAGGAATGAAGACAAAGCCTTGTCCAGGCCTCAAGACTCAGTGAGGGCCAAAGCCTTGAGTACCCTCAAGGCCATGGCCAAAAGAACTTCAGCCAGGACTGCAGCTCACGTGTGGACTTGTACTTCTGGCTCTGGCTGCTGCCCCTCAGGGCTGTACCACCCCTGCCTTGGTGATGGGGCCGTATCCTTCCTCAGAGGACACTGGCCTCTCCCTTCCTGCCAGGCCTCTCACTGGCTCCTGGCCCCACCTTTGTTCCCACAGCCTACTCTCTATGTAGCTACCAAACCCAAATTGGACCGTGCCTCCTTCAGGGCCCTGACTGAGGCCTGCAGACTCTCGCTCAACACCCTTCCCGGCCCTTGGCCACTGTGGACATACCCCCACCCCTGTGCAACAAGGCCTGCTCCTGCCATGTCTTCAGGACCTGCGAACATCAGTGCCCCTGTGGGCCCCAAGTAAGCACAATGAGAATCAGTGAGGAAGGACACTGAGGCACCCACTTGACCTTCCCTTGGTCTCTAGCGTGGAGCCAGAGATGCTCTCCCTGTCCACCTGAAGCATGGCACTCCAAGTTCTCCTCCTGCTAGATAGACGCCCTGCCCCACCACCACCTCCTCAAATCCTGCTTTGGCCATATTGTTCCCCTGGGCTGCCCAACTCTCAATGACTCTAGGCCCGGGGCTTCCGAGGCTACGGGCAGCTGATCCTTTGTCCTTTGTCCCTGTCAGGGTCCAAGAACTGAGCTGGTCCCTCTGACTTTGCGATCACAAGCTCTTGGTCCCACATCATAGTTCCATTTTCAGATGCAGGGCCTGTGCATGGTCACAGCTGCCCACGGGGACCTGGGGCTCACACCAGCTCTAGTGTAGAGTTGGGGACTGCTTGCCCAGCCCCTCCCTGAAAGCATCCTGCTATGCACATGACGCAAGGGTGAAGCCACTGGGATGACTGGTGGTGGCCCCCACCCGTAATCCTCAGACATACACATCCTACCTCAAGTCCCCATGGAACATTCAGGCTTGTTTCCTTAACCACAGCTGGCACAGTGCAGGTCCTGAGTGATACAGAACATTCCCCAGACAGGGAGGACTCCAATGACAAGAATTGTTCCTGTGGGTGCCAGTCCTGTGCCTCCACAAGGGGATGACCACACCTCTCCCCAGCTGACCACCTCCTTGCTCTAGGCTTGCTCACGGGACTCGCTTCACCAACAAGACAGAAGCAACCCAGTTACGGTGGAGCTCATGGGTCTGTCTCTGTCCCTTCCACCGCATGGGCTGTGGAGGAAGAGACCAGGGGAGCAAGAACAAAACAGACCGCCCAGCTGCAGCCTCCATTTCTGCTATGCAGCACCACTGTAGTGACGGACAGGCCCCTCCTCACCCCCTCACCTCCTTCAGCTCCTGGGCCACCGAGGCGAGGCGCTCATTCTCTGACTGCGTGTTGGTGAGGACATTGCGCAGCTGCTTCAGCTCCGTCTGCAGCTCCAACACCTTCCTCACGTAGTACTGCTCCTTGGAGGCCGACTCCTGGATCAGGGTCTCCTCCCGGCTCTCTCCGTCCGCAGCTACCTTCTTGTGGTTTGTGTGCGCCTGTCCGAAGGCCTGCATCAGGAGTTAAGACATTTATGAGATGGGCTTCCCAGGGCCACCAAGCAATGGGGACCCAAGCTAACAGGTGACAAGCTGCTGTGAGCACACAGTGACAAAAGTGGTGAGAGCAGGTTGGGAGGGAGTTCCCTCAACATGGGAGGTGGGTCTGTGGCATGTACTTAACGCAAGCACACATCAAACAGCACCTGAGGTTAGCACGCTTTACCGTGTGTGATGGCAGCATTGAGCATGGGGGTCAGCGTGCTGCAGTGGGCACATGTGACAGCAACTGGAGGCTGGCAGAGGGGGGGTAACTCCCACCTCTTCCCCACTCTAGGTGGGGAAACGAAGGCTCAGGGAGGTGTACGAGCTACCACATGTAAGAGGCAGAGGGAGTCTGCCATCCTGCTGCTTGATGTCAGCCCATCCTTCATTTGTTCTGGAAGAAACCTGGGCTGGGTGGTCAGAGCCCAGGCCTGAGGAAGGCAGCAATGGGAAGAGTCAGCCAGAGAGGCCAGCAAGATGTGCCACCCTCTGTCCAGCCGGTGCCTGGGCCCAGAGGGAATGCACGAGCATGTTCCAGACAGATGGATGAGGAACAAGGGTCTTGGGCTGCATGTGGCAAAGGGGTACAAGACCCTGGGGCTCAGGGATACCCTATGGGTGAAAGCAACGTTAAAAAAAGGGGGGGTGCTGGCCTAGCCCAGGATGCCTGCCTGCCCATGCACCCGAGGGTCAGCAGCTGTGCCACATTCCTCCCCTGGACCCAGGCCAGCTCGGCTTCCCATCGTATGCCCCTGGCAAGAGGTCAGGCCCTCAGCAGATGCCGTTCCTTCCCTTCCCTCCCACAGCCCACCACCCCCACGTAGCCAGTACGGCAGGATGGGGCTCCCATGGGCCTGCAGCGTGTGTTACCTCCAGTGGCCCCCATCCCACTGGCTACAGCACCGCAGAGCTCTCAGGGGAACCTATCTCTTTAGAGGACTCCTGGCTCATGGCAGGAAACAAGATCAAGAGAAGGGCTACTGAAGAGCAAGAAAATGGATGACTTTTTTTTTTCTTAAGACAGAAAAAGAAACATTTTCACTCATTCACTACTTAATAAATCTAGGTACTCAGTACAAGAAAACATTGGGGAAATGTGCAAAGCCACATGTTACTGAGCAGGACAGTTTCTAATAGTAAGAAACCAAAACATAGAAAGCAACTCATTTCCCTCCCAACAGGATTGGAAAAGAAACCAGAGTCTGGTCTGAGTAAGGGGATCTCATGGGGCCAACAGGGAAACCAAGGGGAAGGCAGACTGACCTTATAGCACTGCGAGGACCACACAGAGATTTGCCTGGAAGAGACGAATGTGTTGACACATGTGCAATAGCATGTGTGGTAACATGTGCAGTGACACATGTGCTGTGGTGCCTGTTCAGTGACATGCATGCTGTGGCATATAGCGACAAGTGCTACAACGTGCATGCTTTATGGTGTTGTGGGGGAGGCCCCTGAACAAGGCCAACAGGATGACACGGCCCAGCAGGAAGACCAATATTGACACTGGGACCACATGCAGGGACCTGGGACCCACGCCAACGCCTGCATCACCCACACTCCCTCCCTAGGAAGCCGGGTCTTCCTCATCTGCCCTTCATCCACTGACACAGTGCCCACTCTGTTGGGCACTCCAGAGAAACTCTGATGCCAGTTTCTTTTCAATCCAAATCAACTCAGCTTCGTGATTTCCGTTCTGTTCTCCTTTCTGGTCCCAGGGAAAGACAAAATCACACATTGCTATGTCTACACAGTACCTCCCCCATCCTGGCCAGCCACCCTAGGCCACAAGGGAAGCCAGACACAAAGCTGGCCCCAATCCAGGGCTCCCTGCCTGAGAGGCAGCCAGGCCCCAAGTCCCTCACTGGGTAAGGGGCTGTAGGCTGCAGGCCAGTGCAGGGCCAGACCATCCAGGCCTCCTGATGCACAGGCAGGACTCAATCAAGGGAGCTGCATGTGGCTGCTCAGAATAAGTCCATGAACCTGGAGTTGGGGACACAGACATTGTCTCAGCGTCTTTCTTATGGTACGACAGCTAAATGCTGTGACACACCATTCAAGTCCAGGCCTCCCAGCCTGGGCCCTGAATCTTTTTCTCCACCAACGCTCCCAGCCTAGAGCCCACGAACAGCTTCGGTGGCTTTTCAAACACACTGAAATTGAGACTTCTACCTCCAGTGTGAAAAATGAAAAAAAAAGAAAAAAAAACCTTTGAAAATGAAAGAATAAGTAATAAGCAGTTTTCAAGTTATGGGCACCAGGTGGTGAGAGACAGGATGAGGGTGCTACATGAATGCCCTCACCCCCTGAAAGAACTTGCTGGTCACAGCACAGAAAGGGGGACTGAGGCAGGGCCTGGCAGAACTCGTCAAGGAAAAGGGACTGAAAGATGGTGGCAAGGCAGCAAAGATGGGCAGAACTACAGACAGAGGGACAGAGTCTTCACTGAGGACCAGTCAGTACAGGGTGAGGAAACCACCAAGGTGGGGAGAGGTCCACAGGGAGAGGTGGAGGGAACAATCCCCACTATTCACGCAGGCTAAAACCAGTACATGTTCCCACCAGCCAGAGAGCCCTCCTGGTTCACAGGCAGCAGGTGGAACACTCCCAGGATCTGGCAAAATTAGACTGGATTACATGCTGCTTTGATACCACAGAGCAAAGCTTAAACACAAAACCTGAAAAGATCAATCTGTCTCCAAGTCACTTAATTACATTCCAGGACAAAGCTCAAAAACACATGCAGGCATACAAAAACATCTATCTCCCAACAGGTGAGATCCATAGTCCGGCATCCAATCACCAATCACTGAACAGGCAAAGGAAAAGGGGGGTTGGAGGGAGGGGAGATTCAAGATGAGGGGTAAAACATCAGTCAACAGCACTCAGACCTGACCTAGGCACAGGACGGTAGACAGGGCCGTGAAAGCAGGTAGCAGAACTGAATCTCACAAGTTTGGGACCAGAGGGAAGACTGACCACACTAAGCAGGGACAAGGAAATACAAAAAGATCCAAATGGAACTTCTAAAGATGAAAAGTACACTTGATGGGATTAACAACAGATACAGAACACAGAAGAAAAGATTAGTCAACGTAAAAACACAGTAAACTACCCAAAATGAAACAAAGAAAAAAGTCTACAAACAAATGAACAAACAAAAAAACTGAAAGGAACATTAGTGAAGTGTGAACAATTTCAAGGAGCCTAATACAGGGGTAACTAGAATCCCCAAAGGAGAGAAAGAGGGGAGAAAAGAAACAATATCTGAGGAAATAATGGTTGAAAATCTTCCAAATTTGTTGAAAACTATAAACCCACAAATACTAGCAGCTTATCAACCCCACATACAAGAAATATGAAGAAAAGTACCCCAAGGCATAACATAAAATTGTTTAAAACCAGCAATATGGAGAAAAATTAAAATCAGCCAGAGAAAAAAGGATACATGACTTATAGAGAAAGAGCAAAGATAAGAATGACAGCAGATTTCTCTGACAAGCCAGGAGAGAGTGAGGCAACATCTTAAAAACAACTGTTAACAAAAACAAAACAAAACAAAATCTGTTAACTAGAACACTATACTCTGTAAAAACTGTTCTCAAATAAGGGTGAAATAAAAACTTCAGACATATAAAAGCTGAAAGAATTTATTAACAGCAGACCTGTGTTATAAGATATTTTAAGTAAAATCTTTCAGGTAGAAGAAAAATGATACCAGATGTAAATATAGATCTGCAAGGAAGAAATGGTAACTATATGGGCAAATATGAAAGACTTCTCTTGTTTATTTAAGTCTCTTTAAGAGATAATTAACTTGAGATTCAATGCAACCCCTATCAAAATTCCAAAGGCCTTTTTTGCAGAAATGCAAAAGCCAATTTTCAAAGTCATACGGAATTGCAAAGCACTGAGAATAGCTAAAATAATATTGAGGAAGAATAACAAAGTAGGAGGACTCACAATTTCTTATTTCAAAACTTAATACAAAGCTACAGTGATCAAAATAATGTGGTACTGGCATAAGGATAGACACAGAGACTGATGGAACAGAATAGAGACCAGAAATAAACCCTCATACATATATATGGTCAACTGATTTTTGATGAGGGTACAAAAATAATTTTGTTGTAAAAGGAAAGTTTTTCAACAAATGATACTGAGACAAGTAGATATCCACATGCAAAATAATGAAACTGAACTCCTACCTTCCACCATATACAAAAATTAACTCATAATGGATCAAAGACCTAAATATAA
Source organism: Avahi laniger (assembly GCA_963575035.1). NCBI lineage: Eukaryota > Metazoa > Chordata > Mammalia > Primates > Indriidae > Avahi > Avahi laniger. The sequence goes on from CAUYSK010104895.1 coordinate 81,662, forward strand.
GAGTTAAGACTATAGAACTCTCAGAAGAAAACACAGGGATTAATCTTCACCACCTTGAATTTGGCAATAGATTCTTAGATAAAACACCACAAGCATGACCACCAACCAATAAAAAATAGATAAACTGGACTAAAATTTAAAACTTCATACATCACTTGACATTATCAAGTGAAAAGACAACCTACACAATAGGAGAAATTTTCAGATCATACATCTGAAAAGAGTATAGTATCCAGAACATACAAATAACTCTTACAACTCAACAATAAAAAAATAAACAAACCAATTTAAAAACGAACAAAGGACTTGAATAGACATTTCTCCAAAGAAGATATACAAATGGTCGAAAAACACATGAAAAGATGCTCAAGGTCGTTAGCCATTAGGAAAATGCAATCAAAATCACAATCAGATAGTGTTCCACATTCACTAGGATGACTACAATAAAAAAAATGGAAAATAAGTGTTGGCAAGGATATGGAAAACCAAGAATCCTCATATACTGCTGCTGGAGTATAAAATGACATAGCTATTGTAAAAAAAAAAAAATAGTTTGGCAGATCCTCAAATGGTGAAACACAGAATTATATTAATATGACCCTGCAATCCCACTTCTAAGTATAAATGCAAGAGAAATGAAAACATACATCCACACAAAAACTTGTACACAAATGTTCACAGGAGCATTACTCATAATAGTCCCAAAGTACAAAAACCCAAATGTTCACCAACTGATGAATAGGTAAATAAAAAGTCGTCCACTAAAAGGAGTATTACTTGGCAATAAAAAGAAATGAATTACTGATACATAGCATAACATAGAGTAACCTTGAAAACATTATGCTAAATGAAAAAAGCCAGTCGCAAAGGACCACATATTGTTTGATTCCATTTATATGAGGTTTCCAGAACAGGCAAATCTATGGAGATGGAAAACAGACTGGTGGTTGCCAGGGGCTGGGGGCAGAGGTGAGAAGGGTAACGACTAGGGGTGTGGGGTATCTTTATAGGCTAATAAAAATGTTCTAAGATTGTTGTGGTGATAGATGTACAACTCTGTGAAAATATTAAATACTACTGAATTGCGTATTTTAAATTGGTAAATTACATGCTAAGTATATTATATAAATAAAGCTGTTAAAAGCTGTTAAAAATAGTTAAAAGGATAGAAAATGATAAATCATGCTAATACTACTCAAGAGAAAGGTAGGCTGGCTCTATTAATATCAGATAAAGTAGATTTCACAGCAAAGAATATTATCAGGGATAAAGAAGGTTTTTTCAGTATAATGAGGGGTCAATTTACAAAGAGAACATAATCCTAAACGTTTATGTACCCAATAACAAAGCTTTAAAATACATGAAACAAAATCTGATAGAACTGCAAGGAGAAACAGACAAATCCAAAATTATAGTTAGGGGAGTTCAATAAACCCTCTCTCAATAATTCATAGAGTAAGTAGACAGAAAATCAGTAAGAATATAAAAGACACGAGTAATACTATTAACTAACTTGGCCTAACTGGCATTTATAGAACGCTCCAGCCCAACAACAATGGCATACATATTCTTTCCAGGTGTACATGGAACATTCACCCAGATAGATCAAGTTCTGGGTCATTTAACAGGTCTCAAATTTAAAAGGATTTAGGTCATACAAGGTATGTTCTCTGACTAGAGTGGAATTAAATAAATCAATTAACAAAAAGATCTCTGGAAAATCTACAAGTATTTGGCAACTAAATAACACTTTTAAGTAGCCTATATGTCAAAGAAGAAGTCAAAAGGGAAACTAGAAAGTATTTTTTACCGAATGAAAATAAATGTTTATAGGAATTTATGGCATGTCAATAAGCAAGTACTTAGGAGGCTATTTATAGCACCGAATGCCTATTTTAGGAAAAAATAGCAGTCTAACCAATAACCTCAGTTTCCATCTTAAAAAATAGACCAGGTACTATAGATAGGCCCAGGATGGTGTTCGATGACAGAATGTTGCTCAGGAGAGTTCAGCTAGTTCAGTTAGAACTGTCTCCCTTTTGACACATGGTTATATATTCACTCACTTAGTTGTTCAACAAACATTTGATAGCATCAATGGTGAACTAGGAGATAGCCTGTCACTCCTTGCCTAAAACCCCTAATGACCTCTCATACTCTGGTGCAGGAGTGAGTGTAACTGGTACCACCACTCAGGAAAATAGTATCTACTAAAGCTAAACATGCACCTACCTGTTCTAGGTCTTGGCACTTCCACTCCTAGGCATATACTGAGCAGAACACTTACATGAGTGCATGAAAAGACATATTTATAGAAGCATTATTTACAAAAACCCAAACTAGAGTCCCCAAGTATCTGTCATCAGGAAAAGGATAAATAAATAAATTGTGATATATTCACACAATTCAATACTATACAGAAATGAAATATGCACAAACTTTTATCATACACATAACAGAGATGAATCTCACATAATGCTGAGTGAAAGAATCCAGACACAAAAGAGAATATACATTGTGTGATTCCACTTACAAATAAAGTTCCAAGAATGATTGAAGCTAATCTATGCTGTTAGAAGTCAGGATAGTGGTGATCCTTGGAATGGGGGAGAGCTAGTGCCTGGGAGGGCACTTGAGGATGGATTTTGAGGGCTGTGATATCCTGATTTTTTATCTGGGTGCTTGTTACAGGGGTGTTTAGCCCGTAAAAATTCACACTTATGATTTATGCTCTGTATATTTTTCCTCAATATAAAGCTAAGAAACAAAAACTTAGAAAAAGAGTAAATGAAAGCCAAAGTAAGAAAAAAGGAAATAATGTCCACAGTGGGAATCAACAAAATAAGAAAAAGAATAGACAAGAACTAATGAAACCAAATGCAAGCTCTTTGAAAAGATCAATCAAATTGATAAACCTCTAACCAGATTAATCAGGGGGTAAAAAAAGAGAAGACACAAATTATCATTATCAGGAATAAAAGGTGAAAACACTATAAATTCTACAGATATTAAAAGATTAAGGGAATGTCATGAATAGCTTTATGCCAATAAATTTGACAACTTAGATCAAATGGACAAATACCTTGAAAGACACAAACTATCAAAGCCCACTCAAAAAGAAATAGATACCTTGAAAAGTCCTATATCTATTGAAGCAATTAAATTTGTAATTTAAAACCTTTCCACAAAGAATACTATGGGTCCATATAGTATAAACTGATGAATACTATCAAACATTTAAAAAAAAATAAGTCCAATTCTACACAAACTCTTCCAGAAAGCTGAAAAGGAAGAAATACTTTCCACTAATTTTATGAGCCCTGCATTACCCTGTAACCAAAATCAAAAGCAGCACAAAAAAAAGAAACTACAGGCCGGGCACGAGGCCGAGGAGGGCGGATAGTTTGAGCTCAGGAGTTCAAGATCAGCCTGAGCAAGAGCGAGACCCCGTCTCTACTAAAAACAGAAAAAAAATTGGCCAAACAACTAAAAATTAGCTGGGCATGGTGGCGAGTGCCTGTAGTCCCAGCTACCTGGCAGACTGAGGCAGGAGGATCGCTTGAGCCCAGGAGTTTGGGGTTGCTGTGAGCTAGGCTGACGCCACGGCACTCACCCTAGCCCGGGCAACACAGTGAGACTCTGTCTCAAAAAAAAAAAAAAAAAAAAGAAACTACAAGCCAATATCCCTCATGAACATGGATGCAAAAAATGTCTTTGTAAAATTTTGTCGAATAGAATCTACCAATGTATAAAAACAATAAGGCATCGTGGTAACATGGGGCTTATTCAACGAATATAGGATTAATTAACATTAGAAAAAAAATCAATGTAATTCAGTACATTAACAAACAAGAAAAACTATATGATCATGTCAAAAGATTCAGGAAAGCGATCTGACAAAATTCAACATCCACCCCTGATACATACTCTAAGCAAAACAGAAAGGAACTTCCTCAACTTGATAAAGGTCATTTTCCAAAAACCTCACAGCTAACATTACTTAATGGTGAAGAATGGAATCTAATCATTTTACTTTTGCATTGTACTTGAATTTCCAGCCTGCAGTGCAATGAAGCAAAACAAAAACAAAACAAAACAAAAAACAAAGGCACTCTGATTTGAAAGGAAGAAGTAAAAATGTCTTTTCATAAACTACATGACAGCCTATGTAGAAAATCTGAAGGAATCTACAAAAAAGCTATTAGAACTAATGAGTTAATTTAGCTAGGTCACAAGATACAAGATTAATATATAAAAATCAAATTTATTTCAGAAAGTATAATTTTAAACAAATGCTATTTATAACAGCATCAAAAATATTAAATGCTTTTATGCTTAAATTTGACAGAACATGTGCAAGACCTACCCACTAAACCTCACGAAATACTGCTGAGAAAAATTAACCAACAAAACAAAGGGAGAGCTACACTCTGTTCATGGGCCTGAATACTCAGTACTGTTAAAACATCAGCTCTCCACAGATTACTCTATCAATTCATCACAATGTCAATCAAAATCTCAGATTTTCTGTAGAAATTGACCAGCTGTTTCTAAAATTCATACGGAAATGCAAAAAATCTAGAATAGCCAAAGTTTTGAAAAAGAAAAAGTTAGGAGGACTGACTCTATTCTTGATTTCAATACTTACTATACACCAACAGTAATCAAGAGGTACAGGTATTGGCATAAAGGTAGAGAAACAGATCTACTTGAAAGAAGAGAGAATCCAGAAATAGATCCGCAAGAATGGTCAACTGATTTGACAAAGGCAGTTTGGTGGCAAAAGGATAATCTTTTAGCAAATTATGCTTGAATAAATGAATGCCAATATTAAAAGAAACGAACTTCAAGCTATTACCTCACGCCAAAATTAATTTGAAATGGACCACAGGTTGAAATATTAAAAGTATAGAGCTTCCAGAAGAAAACATAGGAGAAAAAGTTTGTGAACTTGGACACGATCTGTAAATCAGTAAATTGGCCTTTGAAATTAAGAACATATGCTATTTGAAAGATATGTTAAAAGAGAATGAAAAGACAAGTCATAGAATGAGACAGAAACTCAGCAAATCACATATCTGATAAAGTACTTGTATCCAGAATATCTAAAGAACTCTCAAAACACAACAGTAAGAAAAAAAAACAATAAAAAATGGGCAAAAGAATTGAACGGATACGTCACCAAGAAGATATATGTAAGGAAAAGAATCACATGAAAAGATGCTTAACATCATTAGTCACTGGGAAAATGCAAATTACAACTACAATGAGATACTAGCACGTATCTGTTAGAGTGTTTAAAATCAAAATGATTGATCCTACCAAGTGTTGGCACAGGTGTGGAGCAACTGAAACTCTCATATGCTGCTGATGCGGAAGCTGAAACAGTACAACGACTTTGGAAAAGAATTTGGCAGATTCTTAAATTTAAAAATTAAGTATATATCTAATGCACAGCATAGTCATCCACTCCTAGGTACTTATCCAAGAGAAATGAAACCATATGTCCATACAAAGACCTGCACAGGAATGTGTATATTTGTGATAGGCAAAACAAACCAAATTGGAAACAACTGAATAACAACTGAATAAACAACTGAAAAACCATCAGGAAAAAGGATTTTTTAAAAAGCGTGATGCATGCATATGATGGAATACTTCTCAGTAACCAAAGGAATCAACTATTGATACACAACGTTAACACGGATACATCTCAAAATTATCTAGTGGAAAGCCAGACCAAAAAAACAATACACACTGTATAAATCCATTTATATAAAACCCTGTACAATGCAAATGAATCTATACTGTGGTCCCCTGAGGGTGGGGAACTGGGAAGGGATTAAAAATAGAAATGAGGAAATATGTGAGTGAGGGACATGTCCCTTATCTTGGTTAAGCTGATGGTCTTGTGAGCATATACCTGTATGAAAACTTACACTGAATAAATATATACAGTTTACTATAAAGCTGTTTAAAAAAATAACTCAGATGTTTTTGAAGCATTGTACCCCCAAACCTGAAAAGTGTAAACCTTCAAGACAGAGAGTCAATCCCTGTGGCTGCCATCTCCAGCTTATAGGCCAGGAGGCTGAGGGTCAGAGAGGTGAGACAGTGCCCTGGTCACTCAGACCATCTGTCTGAACTTCTGACCAAAACACCCTCAACCCCACCTCACACAATCCTATGCAGCCTTTCAAGTCCATCCCAAAACTTGCCTCCCTCTAGGACATCTGGAATCACTCCTTCCTCTGCCTTCCACAGGCCATTTGTCTCCTCTAGTCCCCTCCTGAGGAAGGACTCAAAGAAGTGGTGTTTATCGTCTGACATGGGGGTCACCAGCTGTGGGCTTGCTGTCCTTGCAACTTCCCCTGCCACACCATGGACCTCCCAAGGCCAGTGCCCTGCGGAGTGTGAGCCCCTGCCTGCCCACAGGAGGGCTCTCTGCCTACCCTGCCATCAAGATCCAGCCTGGGAACAGGAACCCCAGATGTGATCTCCACCCCATACCTGCCCACAAACTTCCCTGGCTGCTCTAGGGAAGAAAAGGGACAGGAAGGAGGAAGGCCCGAGCTCCTATGCTAATAGACCACAGGAATATGCTCACCTGGGCTTTGAGGAGGAGAGGCAGCGACTTGGTGATGTCCCCCCGCGGCTGTCCTGGCTATGGTGGATTCTGTGTTTGATATAGGCTCCAGGCCCACACCCTGTCCACTTCTCTGAAGCTGCCTAGGCCTGGCCAAGATCCAACATGGCTAGGTGAGCCCAGGGATGAGGTCACAACCAGCCAGGTACCTTGGGGAAGGATGCTGGCCTGTCTGCTGGCTTAAGTTACTCTGTCCCCAGGAATGCTGGCTTCAAGTTCAGCCACACCAACATGGACACAGCACAGTCATCTGTGCCTATGGGGAGCCAGGGCCAGATGTGGCTGAGAAGGCTAGGTTCTCCCGCAGTGGCATGGCCTCAGGATAGGCTGAACAGGAGGCTGGGTCTGTCAAATGTAGGAGGGCAGGAGGGAGAAAGGGCTCAGGGACAGGATTTCAAAACGAAACGTGGTGGGAAGCGTGGCCTCAGCTGAGGGAACAGCGTGAACAATGGGGAATTTAAAACAATGAAGAGGATTTGGGCAGGAAGGGTTGCTACAATCAGACCCCAGGCCACCTCAAGCAGAGGATTAAAGAGGGAGTCGAAGGAGGGTGGAGGCAGAGGTGGGAGGCCTGATGGGCTATGAAGGGAGTAGCAGCTAACCTCTGCAAGCGCCTCAATTCTGTGACCTCCCTGTTCTCACCCATGGAGCAGGGCAGAAACAGTGGCGGCCTGCTAGTCACTGGCACACAGCAAACTGAATCTGGACTCACTGAGATCCTTGCTTACTCAGGTCGTGAGTCTCACTGTAAGAGCCCCATGGGACAGGAGCCCAGTAGGGATGGGAGGCGGTAAGTCCCTGTTAGGGCAGTCTAGCCTCTGGGCAGCCCCTCCTCACTTGTCCTAAGGATTTGGTTGAAACACCCATGTACTAGCCAGGCGATCTCATCTCTAAATGACAGCAGCACCCATGACCTATGGAACTGATCATGTGACTGCAGCTGCCTTCAGTTGAGCACATCCTGCATGCTAGATTGTTCTAGCTATTCCATGGGAGGACCCTGCACAAGCTCTCACTTTGCACACAGAGAAACTGAGGCACAAAAGAGCTCAGTGCCTTGCAAGGCAGCACAGTCTGGCCACAGTGTGGAATGGTGCAGTGTCCAGGACAAGGCCTTGGGATGAAAGACAGGGTGGCAAGGGTCCCATCTAAGAGGTGAGCTCAGTGACCTCATCCCCAGGAGCTAGACAATTAGGGCAGGCCAGGCCCTGGGCACATCTGTGAACGTGAGCCCATACCCACCACCACGTCTCAGGGAAGCACAGCCAACACCCCCTGCTGCTTCAGTTGGTCCACCTCTGAAATAAGCTGTGACAGCACAGCTGGGTGACTGTGGTGGGCACAAATCATGATGTATCTCAATTTCCTCATCCATAACCTGGGTTAATAACATCACCAACTTGAGGTCATTGTTGTAAGGATTTAATGAGTTAACAGAATTCACTTACCAGAGCCTGTGCGGCCTCCCACCCAGCCTCCAACAACAGGAGCCTTAAATTATAAATTCAGGGCGTCACTCCCTGCTCTCCTCTCTAGGGCTCCCACTGCCTTCTGGATGCCCAACAGGGAGCCACCTCCTCCAGAGTCAGCATATCCACATTTGTCACTGGTCCAGCACCAACATGATGGACCCCAGGGTAGAGGTGGTGCACAGGAGGCTGGGTAGCTCTAGAATAAGCCCACACTGGATATTCAGGACCCTATCACCCTGAAGAGAGGCTGAGACAGAAACAAACGGGCCAATGAAGTAGAGGAAAAGATTACAACCAACACTGGGCTTCCTGGGGTTTAAAAGCAGGGTCCTTCTGGCTTTGAGACTCTAATGTCAAGATGCCTCCTGCAGCTTGATTTCAGGACACTACTGACTATCTGACGGTTGTGCTCCAAAATTATTTTATTTGCAAAACCAGGTTGTGGGCCAGATGTGGTCCACGAGGCAGCAGTTCTCATCCTCTCATGACTTGGGCACCAGCAAAGCTCCCCGTTATCACGTGGGCACTCCCACTACCCTGGAACAACTCTTCAAGTGCTACTTTCTATAGTTCATTACAGAAAATCTGTAAGTAAATGCTGGAAGGGCTGCATCCCTGACCCAAGCCTGGTGCAGAGGAGGAAATGGTGGCAGCTAATCAGAGTCTGGGAGGAGGGTGAGGTCCAGGTAGAAGGAACAGCGTGAGCAAACCACAGAAGCAGGACCAGGTGAGGTGAGCAGGAGATCTTGTTTTTCATATCAGGACCTCCAAATCCCTAGACAAGAATCCCTTCTCCTCCCTCCCTCACTCACACAGAGCCCCAGCCTTCCTGGAGATACCCACTGTGCGGGAGGCACCTGCTGCCCTGAGCACTTCCCAATGGCAAAACAGGAAAGCCAACAGGTATGTGCATATCTGGAGCCAGGCCACCTGGGCCCAAATCCTGGCTCTGCCACTAGCCAGCTATGACTCCAGGCGAGGCCCTCCTACGCCCTACCATGTGCTGAGGCAGTGTGGGCACCAGGTCAAAGTCACCTACAGCTAGCCCATTTGTGAGGAGTGACAGGGTTTGAAGAGTGGCCCCAGGCCAATGCCTGCCCCCTCCACCTGCCAAGCAGTTGGTCAGTCCCTGCTGCCGCTGCCACCCACCCGCGACCCATGCCCAAGAGGCAGCTCATCCTCCATTCACACACAGGACACACAAGGAAGATATCCCTGCTCTGGAGTCAGCCAGTGGGGCCACCCAGCTCTGTGACAACTGCCTGATGAAGTAAGTTTATTCACCTACAAAGGAAAGTTGCCCCACCCACTTCCCCCACTCTCAAGAGAGCAATGTGGACATCTCTACTACAAGAGCTGGCCATCAGTCCTAGCTCTTGGAGGCTGACCCTTCAGTTTCTGGACAAACCGACGTAGGGCCTGGAAACAGGTCTGCACTAAAGACAGAGAACCCCCCCTCACTCCAGACATTCCACTGGGCCTGGCTCCCTGGAGAAGGCCTACACCATCAGGGCGGGGCACCAGGCCTCCAGGCAGGGCTGTCCCCGGAAATTCTTTCTTCCTAAACCAGTTTGGCCATCTGATGCAGCAGGCACAACATCTGCCAAGCCAGGAGAGCCAGCCTCAACATTCCAATGAGACAGACTTGTTCCAGGACACAGTTTCCACAATAAAGCTGGGATCTTCAACTCCTTTGTCTAAGCTGATCCAGCACCACCCACCCACAGCCAGCTGGTCTCACACTGGTCCCACATTCATCCCTGATCAGCTACCACGCCTGTACTAGGGTGGGCCCAGCCTCCTGGGAACAACCAGGCCTGACATCCCAGGAATCCCACCAGTTGCCCGTCTGTCCTAGCCTACCCACTTTGGCCAGGCGCTCCCACTGTCTAAGGTAAAGATGCTGCTGGCTCCTTGTCAGGGCTGAGCAGGGGAAAGGTCTGATCCTCATCTACTCCTGGAACTGGAGGGGAGGAAGGCAGTGTCCTCTGGATGTCCCTTGCCCAGCACTCATCTTGTTGGAAAATCCCAGGGGCTGGCTTCAGCATATCCTAAACCTTTACCAACAGCACTTATTAGCACTTACTGTATGACTGGCCTCTGATAGGTGCCAGTGATACAGGGACAGCAGACATTATCAGGCCTCCCAGAACCAAAGTCTGCAGGCCTACAGCCTGGTCAGTCAGCCAAGATCCCAAAGCCTCACATCCTGGGGAATCATAAATTACCAGACTCACTTGCTCACTGATCGTCAGCACCCCAGCCTCTCTATTCCCCCCACCACCTGAAGTGTCCATCCCCTAGTCTGTTTGGAAGTGGTATCCCTGCCAGAACTTCACATTTGGACCGCAAGGGTAGTTGCTAGCTTCTGTCCCTGAGGGAGGGGGCGTGGCCTTTGGAGCAAGGCCTGCCTCTTCTCCGGCAATTTTGTAAGGGGGAAGGAGGCAGAGAAATCAGCATAGCCAGGAAACAGCAGCAGGTCCAATGCTCATTGCCTTCACAGTCATGTGCTCAGTAAATGCTGACTGAATGATGGATTTGCCCCCTAAAAATCTGCCACATACAAGCCAGAGGGCTTGAACACTTGATGTAATCAAACAGGAATCTGGTGTTTCCAAGGCCTGGAAACGAGCTGAGGTGGCCTGAAGGACATGGGGGATGCTGGAGGCCACACACGCACACGGCCTTGCTCCACTCTTGATGTCCCCGTGTGCTGTTCAGAGTCCTGAGTAACCAGGACTCCACAGGAGACCAAATGGCATCAAGCCTTATTAAATTAAAGAGTGGGCTCAGCCCTATTAAGCTGATACAAATACAAGCTTGACAATATGAGATAAAGAATTTATAGCATTAAGAGATTAAACTCCCTATCAAAGGCTGATTAAACTGATCGTGACCCAAACAGTCTAGTGTGAAATACATGAAAGTGTCAACGAGACAAAGAGTAAGAGATCGAGGGCTCAGCAATAGCAAGCAAATCAGGATTGGCACGAACAGAAAACTCAACAGCAGGACTGAAGGCATAACCTCTTAAAGATAGATCTTTTTTGTAAGGAAATCATATCACAAGGGGATGAGGAATGACATCAGAGCAATCTAAAAAAGGAATAAATTCCATTTATGTGTCTATGCACTATGGGAGAAAAATAAAAACAGTATTTTACAAGTTCTCCGTATTTTACAAGTTCTCCGTAAACCTAAAATTTTTCTAAAAAATAAGCTATGAGAAAATGTTAGCATGCACCCAAACATGTGAAAATTGAAAAGTGATCTCTTAAATCATGTCTGTATCAGAGAGCACACACAGAACAAAACAACAGGAAACTGAATAAATAAAAAATAGAAATATCATATCAAAACTTCAGGATCACTGCCAAAGCAGTGTTGTGCTTGGGGAGGTGGGGGTGTCTGTGCTAAAAATAAACATTAATGATAAAAAGAAACAGCTTCTCTACTCTAGGATTTTAGAAACTGAACAAAGTAACAAGGCAAAAGTTTCACAAAGGGGAAATGACACAACAAAAACCCAGAAACAAAAGGAAAAAAGCAAAGCAACTATGTTAGTGTATTTTTTTAACCTGCTAATGATTGTACTTAGGCTGGTAGGTTTGTGCAGAGCACATACCCCTAAACCAGGGAACTAAGCACTTACTGACCCATCCAGTCCGTGTGGGCAATGTGAGGACTGAGCCACCACATCGCTGGTCCCATTCCGCAGCCCTCGGCAAGATGGACACTGGCATAGGCCAGCCCATCTCACCGCAGAGCCAAGGCAGGAAGTGTATGTCTAAGAGGTAGTTCAGGAGCTGTGTGGCAGAGCAGGCTTGAACCCAGGCCCAGGACTAAAGCATCTCTGTCCACTACCATATCTGCTCAAATAAAGAATGAGAAGGGAAAAGAGAGGAGGGAGGGCATTGCAACACAATGGGTATGTTCAAGAGATATGTCATGAACTCATCTTCCTCTTCTAAAGGGGAGGGACTCATGAATCAATCTCATTCTTAATGTGCATGCAGAAACTCAGCAAACGAGGGCAACGATTCACCTTAAAAATTGTTCGCTGCGATCGTAAGACCTTACCCAGGAACACAAAACTGGGGTAAACCAATTCAATTGTAAAAATCTATATGCAGCATCTGCTATGAAACAGGATAGGCCTACAAGCATGACAAGTAAATCATTTAGTATGTCAGAAGGTGAACTATCATTTCTGCCAGACAAACTAATGATTAAAAAGGAAGTGAAAATGCCATCTATGCTAAGATACTTACCCTATAATTTGGCCTAAAGCTCTTCTCAGCTGAAGCTCTTGAAAAATGGATGTGGTAATCCTTTCTTAATGTCATAAAAAGAGCATCTATAGCTATAGTAAATCTACCTAGATTTAAAACAAGAGCAAACATAACAAATAATGGGCTGCATTAATAAATAATGAAAAAGCATTAGTAAATGAAGATGCATTTGAGTTATCCCCCTTAAAAGGATGAGGCCAGAGTACCCTCTCATCACATTTAAAAGAGAAGACCAGGAAAAAAAAAAGAAACATAAGAAAGGATAAATTAATTCCATAATTTTTTGCAGGTGATGATTTTGTCTAGAAATGTGCTAAGAAACAGTTCCAAAAAGGTCATTTAGTGATCTCAAATACACCAAGATACCCGCAAAATCCCCTAAATTAAATTGTCAGGTTAGGAATACATAATAAAAAAGAGAAGTTACATTTATAATCTTGACCTAAAAAAAAAAAATTAACCCCCAGATATTAATTTAACTAGAAACATGAGATTTATTAAAATAAATTTATACTAATAAATATACTAATGAGAAGGGCTAAACATAAGTTGAATGTAAGATTATTCCTCAAGTTGTCATATCGAGTTCATGCAATGTGGGCACCACGCCTATAGACCTAGAAGAAGGAAGCTGCCTCAAATCTTTGGGGGATTACTTCAGAATAAGAGTGAAATTTATCTAAAAGATTTAGCAAGCAAAAAGACTCTCCCCCTTACCTCCATTAAAAAAAAATTTAAAGATATAATCCACACAGCATAACATTCACCCTTTAAAGTATACCATTCAGAGGTTTTTGCACATTCACAGAGTGGCCATCACCATTAATTCCACATTTCCATCACCGCCCAAAGAAACCCCAGCCCTATTAGCAGTCACTCCCCAGCTCCCTTCCCCAGACCCTGAAAACAACCAATCTATCTTCGGTCTCTATAAATTTGTCTGTTCTAGACATTTCGTATAAATGGAATCACACGATAAATATGTCATCTTTTGTAATGGGCTTCCTTCACTTAGCATAATATTTTCCAGGTTCATCCATGTTGTAGTATGTATCAGAATTTAATTCCTTTTTATGGCCAAATATTATAATATTCCATTATATGAATAGAGCGCATGTTTATCCATCATTTGATATGAAAGACAGGAATTGATAGTAGGAGAATGTACTTTGTTTTGTGTGGAACAAATTGTTTGAGATTAGAAAAATGTGTTCTCTTTGATTCTAACTAATGCCATTTATTCTGTAACCGTGCTTGCTTTAGCTGTTAGTCAAACACAGTTAATCAAAAAAACCAGGGCAGGAGTAACTCTATGACAGGCTGAACTTCCTAGAGTAGGCCTAAGTTTCGGTTCCCCCGCCCCGAACACAGAACAAAGCTGGCACCAGCACAAAAATTGAAAATCCTGAGGCTTGGGGCCACCCAATAAGGAGCCAAAACAATCCTCCACTTTCAAAGGAACCAATGGACTAAGGAGGGAGGAGGGATGGTATGCCCAGCATGTCGTGTGGGACCTGCGTGTCGTGTGCCACCGGTGTGTCGTGTGCAAAAGAAAGTATAAACGCTTCACTTTGGCTCCAGGGCGGGGTCCTGGTTCACAGGGAGGCCACTGCGCTGGCGCTCTAGGACTTGGACCCTAGCTCGAGCTAGCAAATAAACTCCTTTGCCATTTGCATCCTCGGTGACTCTGCCTCTCTGTTCCTGGGGCCGAGGGGAACTGGGTCTAACAGATGGGCATTTGGGTTTATTTCCACTTTGGCGCTATTAAGAATAATGATACCATAAACAGTCATCTAGAAGTTTTCACGTGGATGTATCCTTTCAATTCTCAAGTATATGCCTAGGAGCAGAACTACTATGTCATGTAGTATCTCTTTAACTTTTTTTTGAGTAAGTGCCAAACTGTTTCCATAATGACCACTTCATTTTACATTCCCACCAGCAATGTAGGAGGGTTCCACTTCTGAACCATCCTTGCCAGGATTTGTTATTGTCTATCTTTTGATTAGAGCCATCTTAGTGGGTGTGAAGTCTCTTCCTGTTTTATAAAAAAATATATTATTAAATAGTACCAATAACACCTACTACCTATATGGCTCCTTAAGCATATTATTTCACTTGATGCCTGTCTCAAAGTTATCAGGAGAATTCACATTCCCATTTTATGGAGGAAGAACCTAAGGCTCCAAGAGGCCAAGGCCATAACAGGGCAGAAGCATAGCTGGAACAGAGCTGTCCCTTGTCATCTTCACACCAGTTCTTTTTGCTGTACCACTGTGTCAGAACTTCTGCCTGATGGCAAAGGGATCTGTATCCTGAATATATAAAGAGCTCCTATACATCGATAAGAAAAAGGCAGACACCCAACAGGAGCACTGGGCAAAAGTCTTTAACAGGCTCTTCACAAAAGAGGCTCTCTGAATGGCCAGTAAACACAGGAAATGGTCTATGGGAAATACAAATTACTATGGTAATGAGCTATTGCCACACACTGCTCAGAATGGCTAGTATGTAAACCAATGACAACACCAAGGGCCAGCGGTGAGGATGGTGAGGATAGGAGCTCCCACACACTCCTGTGCTACTCTGGAAGACAGCCCACCCTATACTGCCCCAGCCATTCCATTCAACAGAAATGGGTACCAGCCACCCATAGGAGCCGTCTAACAGCCCCAAGCTGAAAATGACCCTAATGCTGCTTGTCTACCTGACAATGAGTGAGGGAGGTGTGGTATATCCACACAAACAAACTCCAGGCAGCCGTGAGTGCTAACAACCTACAGATGTATCCCAGGATGATACGTGTAGTTGCCAACATGCACACCTGCACTTAAAGTCTGTGCATTTTACTATATGTAATTATAGTTTAAAAGATTAATAAAATCCCAAACCAAATGTACCATGGGGAATTTAATTACATGTTATTGATGAAATGGATGGTATCAGAGATAAGATGAAAGATCAATCTTCCATAAATGCACGTGAGAAAAACCTGACATAAGAACACAGTCTGGTCAGGAAATGGTGAAAAGAACTGGAAAGAAAAAGGTTTACCCAGGACCAAATGCTTCAGGTCACCCCACAAACAGACACACAGCCTTGATGGCAATTCAAGAAAAACAAGTTAGAGTGGCTACAAAGCACCAGCAGAAAGTGAACCCAAACCTAAGAGGGAGGGATAGGAGGGCTTGGGGGCCAGGAGGGAGGGACAGATTTGCGGGATGAGTGGAAGGTGAGCTGAAATCGCTGCCTATTGCTTAGCACAGTAATGACCCAGATCCAAGACAGAAAGCCCTCGAGGTGTGTGAGAGGGACAGGCAAAGGCAGTGTGGCAAGGATTGGGACCCATTTAACAGAGGGGGATGGTCCCCATCTTTGCTGGGTCTGCTCTGCCCAGATGCCCCCTCCCTAGCCCCGCAGGTCCCTCCAGCCTTGAGTTACCGCGATCACCTCTCCAGCTCTGATGAGGGCCCAGGGGGGGCAGAAGACGGAGGACAAGACAGCTATTAAAAGAAAAGCAAGAGAACTTGGGGTGCTTAGGGGAGGGAGGGCAATAATCCCAAGGTGTCATAGTTTGCCCCAAGTAAGCTCATCAGCTTCTCTCATGGGAGGTATTAGTTCTTTTCACAGGTGAGAAACTGAACTCTGAGAATATGCATCTCCATAAACATTTCCCCAAGTGGGTCTAACAGAAAAAGCAAGAAAGAAGAGGTTGACAAGCCAGAAGTGGCTGGACTTGGACCCATGGCACTCGATTATCTGACCAGTGCCCCAAACCACCCTGCTCCTCAGAAGCACCTGGAGAACTGGAAACTTCCATTCCCAGGAGCATGAACACCTGTGACTCAACCCTTGTGGGTCTCAGGGTCTTAACCTGGAATCTAGAATGCTTGGGCTTACAGGGGAGTGCCTATTAATTCAGATCTGGCTGAAGCCAGTCATGGTGGTCCCCGAGTCCCATTTCTCACAATCTGTGGGGATCATTTCCCTCCTGACACACAGCCCCTCGCTCCCCAGACACAGGTTACTGAGGGAACAAAGCTTGGGTGAAGGGACTGGCTGGCCTCCCTGCTGGGGGCCATGTCCATGTGTGGACACGAGGGGGCGAGGGCCTTGCTGTGGGCATCACCTGAGATAGGTGGAAGGACATGCCACATGTCTGCACCAAGCCTGGTGCACAGTTCACCGTGGCTGCACTCCGAGAGCTAACACAGCCAATGCTCAGAGTCCATTAACTCTGGTACAATAACACAGCGAATGCTGCTCAGAAGTGAGAAAACTCCTGACCTGCGTGACTGTGAGTTCCTCCAAAGGCTGCACACCAAGTACGAAGAAACCTAATCGCTATAGCCAAAGGCATACCGCACACTGGTGGGTGGACTGGAAGGGCATGAGCACTTCAGAGTAACCTTCATCGCAGGGCAGCCACATGAGTATACACAATCGTGCATCTTGTAGGCAAATTATACCTCGATTTTAAAAATGAAAGCTGTATAAAACAATCATCTGGTCAGCAGCCAGAGTTGCTCCAAACATGTCAGAGGTCAGAGGCCGCACTGAAAAATGCAGCCTGGACTGAAAATGGGGCCTCACACCAATATGGAAGGTGGTGGAGGGGGTGTCCGGCAGCCTCTAGTGAAGGGCCACCAAGACGGTGGCTTGCCAAGCTCCTATATAAAGACAGAACCTTCTAGAGGGCTGGACAGAGCCCTGTGACTTCCCCACTGGGTCTCCATCAGACCACATCTCAGAGCCAGGATATCACCAGGGATCCAGGGGGTGAAATGGAACTTCCCCTCCACCCACCCTGCCAAGACTATCTCCTATGTGCTGATCTCAGAGCGTCACGGCCCAAGGCAGGAGCTGGGCAGCTGTGTGGAAAATCACTTTGCACCAGACCCCTGGCTATGCTGGGGAAGTGGATCTGCACGCTTGTGTGCCCCCTTCCAAACCCCTGCCAGGCTCCTAGACCAGGTCCTGACCTCCACCTCCCTCATGGCCAGCATTGTGTGGGTAGAGCTCCAGGGACACGGCCCAGGACACTGGGGTCAGTCCCTGGGTCAGCAGAGAGGGCTAGACCCACTGGACAGGAAGGAAAAGTCCGACAACCAGTTTAGGACAGTAGAATTCCCTCTAGTCCAACATCATGCCACCCTCGGCCAGCACTTCAGATCACAGGTGCTGAGAGAAGGGATGGGCAGAAGGCAGAGTAAACAATCCAGATACACACACAGGTGGGCAGGATGGTACCTACTCGCATGTGAAGGGCTAAGGCTTGTCCCGTGGGCACCCCTATGCCTAGCGCTGAGTGTGCAAGTGGCAGTGTTCAGGAAGCATCTGTGGTGTCAACATAGCTGGGAGGTGATGGGCCTCACGCCAGAAGTGGGTAGATGGCAGGGCAGATCCTGGGGATGGACTGGCCCTGGGGTTGCAGGGTGGGGCTAAATGAGACTGAGTATGGCTGGGGTTGCAGGGAGCTTGGGGGGTACAGAGTGTACAGCGTGGGCTGGCTTTGTAGGTTCCTTTGGGGCATCTCCTCTTTTATCCTTCTCTCACCAGCCAGTGGAGAGAAAACAACCCTAGTGACTCAGCAGCAGGAATGGCTCCCAGGTACGTCCCTCTCCTGGGTCTTCCCTCAGCTCACATATACTCCAGAGGGGCACGCAAGCACCCTGGATTCTCAGCTTGGGAGGCTGGACCCACTCATGGGCCGAATCACAACAACAGGCAGGGAAAGGAGGGTTCAGACTCTCAAGTGTAAACTGCAATGACAGGATAGCATTCCGACACGTGTTTTCCGACAGGGATCATTCTGGAAGCATAAACACTCCTAAGACTGATTTAATATGTCTGGGTGTGGCCTGGGCTTTAGAATTTTTGAAAGCCCTCCAGTGATACTGGCATGCAGGCAGACTGGCCAGCTCCGCACAATTCTACTTGAATCCAAGTCAGCTAAGAAGCCAGAAATAGACCTATTTCTACCTGGGCCCTCTCACAGACCCAATGAGCCACCCAAAGGGACCCCACGGGCATTTCATGGGAGACCCCACATCACCATGTCCTCAGCCAGCTCTTCCCATCCACCCTCAGTTGGATGGGGAGATTCCAAGAAGAAGCTCCCCCAAACCAATTCCCTTCTCCCTTTGTTCAAAGGGAATAAACATGAGTAGCACAGAATGAGGGCTCCAGGACCCCCAGGAGGGGAGAGAGGCAGAAAGATTTCATGTGATCTTAACAGCAGCCCTGCAAAGCAGAAACTTTTATAACCCCATTTCATAGGTGAGCAAATTGAGGCTCAGCAAGGTCAGATGATTCACCTGAGTGGCACCATAAGGCTTCTCACTCCAAAAATCATTTTTCTTCTTTGCAGCAGAGTGGTTCCCAGAGGACGGGATGCCCAGGGAAGGGCAGATGGGTACTAGGAAGAGGGCAGGAGGTGGAGTTGAGCCCCAAGGAGCCGAGATAGCCTCACTTGACAGGTGAGCAGGGAGGAGGCTCAGGATCAATCAAGCAGGAGCCAGAGAAGGCCGCACATGTCCCTGCAACAGAGGATGGGGCCTCCTGGGAATCAGGGGCCAGGTGAGGACCAGTGCCCCCCAACCTCTGCCCAGCAGATGTCACTTGTCATCAGACGTGCCCGGCCCCAGCCCCTCTGCAGGCCCGTCTGTCCCTCACATGGCAGGAGGTTGAGGGGAGCTGGCAAACCCTTCCCGCCATGTGGCTTTGGGCTTCTGTTTCCCTAGGAACACCTACACTTGTAGATATGGGGATCACTAGGACTTAGGGCCTGAGAGGGGCCCATACAGGCAACAGCATGGGGCTGCAGTAGTTGTTACCAGCCCCTGCCCACCCATGGCCCCTCCTCGGTGAGGCCCACATCAATCTGCAGTGGCTATCCCATCACCAACCACGAACTCTAGCTGCCTTGGGCTGTGTCCAAATGCTAAGCTGCTTTTAGAAAACTGGAAATTCATCCCGGGACAGGAGGGATTTAGTCAGAATTGGGTGCCATTTAGAGAAGATTACACCCTAATTGCCCCAGTATCAGCAGACAGGCTTCTGGCCAGCTGCGTCCAGGGCTGGCAGAGGTCCCCACGGACCCTGGCTCCCCCACTCAAGTACTCAGAGGCCAGTCCTGGGGCTTGGGGACCAGCCCTTATCTTTCACGGCAGCTGGCTGCCCCAACACAAACCTCCATTTAACAGCTTGTCGTCAGGGCAGGAGGAGGCAGCCTGGGGGCCCTGATGGGCAGCTCTCACATCTGTTCCAGACCAGGGGAGGATAGCTCGGCAGGCAGAGTAGCCTGGGCCAGGCTGGGCTGGAAATCACAGGAGAGCCAGCAGCAGCCCAGGTTTTCTTTTCACTTCATCTCTAACACACTCATCACATTTCTTCACCTTATTAGAGCCGTTTTAGCAAGGGCCAGAAAGGCTCACAGTCGGTAAGTGGCAGGAGAACCTCAAGCTTAGCCTGTCTCTCTACAATCCCCAGGGTCCACTGCAGGACACACTAAGAAAGCGGAGCTGGAGGAGAAAGATAGTCACAGGCTGTGACAACACAAATGCTCAATCTGCCCAGAGAAGTTCTGGAAGGTGGACAGGCCTGTTGGCAGTGCTGCAGCCAGGGTGCAACAAAGAGCAGGAGTCAATGCCCTTCAGAATGTCTTGACACTCACCTGAGTGCCTGATGAGTGATAGGCACCCTGGGTACATGTCTAGCCTAAAGTCTCCTGCAGGTCACCTGCTGCAAATGGCTTGCAACACTCCAAGGTGAAAGCCTAACTCTCAGATTGAGGGATGCTGGGGTTTACTGCGTCCCAAGAGGCAGTCCAAGCCCACGTGTCTGGTCCTGGCACACATGGCCTGGACAGGCTGCCCAAAGGGAGGCCTGCAGTTCCCTCCTATGCTGTCACGTGACCCTCATATATGGATAACCTCTTGCAGAGACTGCCTGGGCCACATCCCATTCCAACCACAACAGCAGCAACACTGATTCCAGTGGCAGCAGCCACCATGCAAACCACAGGCAATGACTGTGCCCCACGGTGGAAGGAGAAGGAAAAATTTTTGCCACAAATCTCCCCCAAAAGCCTACAATGTAGGGCTGTGTGGGGTTCCAAAAGGAGGTAAGCCTGTGGGGAAGGTGACAAGTTGAGGTCACTATAAACAAAGGTAGCTTCTCAGAGGGCAGCAGCCCTGAGTGAGGAGGAGGCCCACGCACATCCCTTCTGAGCCTCTCTTCCTCGTGAGTCCTGAGAATAGGACGGCATTTTACATTCTAGCCAGTGCAGGTGGGGACGCGGCAGCCCACACTAGAAACTGAGGCACAGCCAGAGGGCAAGGAGAGAGGAGGTGGGTAGGTGACAGCCATAATTCTGATCAGGGAGGCTCAGACGTGGGACAGGGTACCGTGCCTTGGAAGACCCTAATGCAGCATGGCCTAGTGTGCAGAGCATCACCTGACTGATCACAAGTCCATGTGTGGGTTCCTGCAAAACTGTCCCAAAGCCAGCACAGAAGAGAAGCAAGTGTGGGGAGAGAGGTCAGGGTGGTCATCTCAGAGTGTGGTGGAGCCCTAGGACCAGTGAAAGGGCTGGAGGTTGAGGAGCTAGACAAGAGGGCCCAGCAGGCTAGAGAAGGGCTCCCAGATGTCGTGGTAGCAGCAGCTACCCAGGAGCCTGGTGAAGGTGGAACTGGCACTGACATGAGAGAGGAGGCATCTGAAACCCCAAAGGAGACTGTATGTCACAGTTCAGGAGGGAGCCAGCACCAGCTCCTGCCTGTGTGAATGCCTGGGTGGGACTCAAGCCCAGACCTGCCCAGTAGCTGACTCAAGACCCTTCCCCTAATTGCTGCCTCAGTCAAAATACACATTGCTAAGTTAAGCAGCTCACCTGGCTGGTTTACAGGAGTGAGTCAACCCTGAGCTGAGCTCAAATATAAGGTTAATTACATGAGGACTTTGTCTGTAGACTGACTTAAAAAACAAGGACAGAAAGACACACTGAAGAAGAGAAATAGCACAGTCATCCTTTGTCAAGAATCTAACCAACTGTACTGGATGAGTTTTTTTTTTCCCCCAAAAGCCATGTACATTCTATTACTTTTTCTCAAGATTAAAAACAGAAAAGAAGTACTATCATTGGTCAGCAGTGACCAAGACCATCCCTGCCAGTCCAGCGCTAATGACTTGAGCCCCCAGCAAACCCTAGTCAGGAAGGCAGAGGAGGACTCAGTCCTTGGTTCCTATGACACATACATTTCTAAAAATCAATGTGCAGTGCAAAGTCACACAAAAAAACCACAGGGCTTAAGGGAAAGATGAGTTAGGGACACAACTTCATCAGTAATACATAAAAAGAGATAGAAACATAATAAAAAACCATAACACATAATAAAGACAGCAAAGTACTGACAAAAGAATAACGACATAGCTCAACGGAACAGAATAGGGAGCCCAGAAGAGATTTACACTAACATAGTCAACTGATCTTTGACAAAGGAGCAAAGGCAATTTATACAGGATAGTCTTTTAAACAAATGGAGCTAGAACAACTGGACACAAGCAAAATAATGAATCTGGATATAGACCTTAGACCCAATGGAAAATTCAAAACTGGAAAACTAGAAAAAAAATAGGAGAAAAAAATCTATGTGACCTTGGGTTTGATGAGAGAGGTTAAAATACCAAAAAGCACGACCCATGAAAGCAAAAATGGCATCAAAATAAAAAACTTCTGCTCTGTCAAAGACACTGCTAAGAGAATGAAAAAACAAGCCACAGACTAGGAGAAATTACTTGCAAAATAGGACTTGTATCCAAAATATACAAAGAATTCTTAAAATTCAACAATAAGAAAATAAACAAACCAATTTAAAAATGAGCAAAAGATCAGAACAGATACCTCATTAAAGACAACATACAAATGGCAAATGAGAATATGAAAAGATGGTCAACATCATATATCATTTGGGCATTGCAAATTAAACACAATAAGATTACACTAAACACCTATTAAAATGGCCAAAATCCAAAACACCCACACAACAAAATATTAGCAAGAGTATGGAGCAACAGGAACTCTTGTTCATTGCTGGTGGGAATACAAAATGACCCAGCTACTTTGGAAGAGTTTGGCAGTTTCTTACAAAGCTAAACAGTCTTACCACATGACTGGGCAATTGAGCTCTTAGGTATTTACTCAAATGATTTGAAAACTTAGGTAGAAAAAAACTTGATGAATGTTTATAGCAGCTTTATTCATAATTGCCAAAAACTGAAAGGAATCAAGATGTCCTTTAATAGGTGAATAGATAAACAAACTGTGGTATATTCATACAGTATTATTGTGATTAAAAAAAAAAAGAGCTATTAAGCCATGAAAAGACACGAATGAATCCCAAATGCATAATGCTAAGTGAAAGAAGCCAGTTTGAAAAGGCTACACACTGTATGACTCCAATTATGTGGCATTCTGGAAAAGGCAAAACTATAGAGATGGTAAAAAGATCAGTGTTTGCCAGAGGTTCATGGGGAATGGGGTTTGAATAGGTAAAGCACAGGAGATTCTTTTAAGGCAGTGAAACAATTCTGTATGATAACTGTAATGGTTGATAAATGACATCGCACTTATAGAAACCCAGATAACTTCACAGAGCAAAGAGTCAACCCTAATGTATATGAATTTTTAAGGAATCACTTAGGAAATCAGGGGATCCAGGATGGAATGCAGAAAGTGACAAAACAATCTAACTGTATTACAAATTTATGAAACAGCCTTACTGAAGGGGATGGAGGAATAAGGTGCTAACTTAAATAACTTTGGAAATAAGTCTATAAGGCTAGAGCCAAAAGGAACTACACAAAAGCATTGTCCTCTAGCTGATAAAGTTGTTTCCCATGGGGATCCAGTAACAATTCTGTTACTGCTGTACATGTAGACTGGAATAAAACAATTAAGTTATTGGATGGCAGATGGAGGGAGCCAAGTGCTGCATTGTTGGTGTGGGAGTTACAGATAAGGGAGGGGAACTGGTAAGAATGATTCATGTGGTAATGGGTTAAAGCTGGATGCATAAGTATGAATTCATGTTTGGCTGAATATACATACAGGTTTAGTTATAGGCATGTATATGCACGGGTTAGTAACACATATATCTCCTTGCTCTGTAGATGAAAAAGCCTAGAATCCAAGATACCTCAAGAGCAACTAGCACACCTAGCAACCAGATCTCGCTTTCTAACACCTTTCTCAATTAAAAGAACCAGGGCTTCTTGGGCGGAATGGCTGATTTTTAGGGCTGGGGCAGAAAATATACAAGATGACCCTGGAACATCTTATAGTGCCAGAAAGTAGGAAATTGCTTTAAAAAAAAAGAAAAGGAAAATGAAAAGTCACAATGGTAAGATATATCAAAGGGGCATGAAAGCCATCTGAAAGACCTCTCAAGAGCCAAAGCTGGAACAATGTAAATAAGAAAATAAGGTTTTGGACTATAACCCTATGTATAAAATAAATTTCCATGAGTCTATATCGATATACTAAAGGAAGAGGGGAGGGATAAGTCTCCCATGCAGAAAAATTCTAAATAATTTATGCAGATACCCTGCCCTCAAGGGACAAACTCCTCACTCGAGTGTGGGCTGCACATAGTGACTTGCTTCCCAAGAGTAAGGTATGGACAGGAGGGAAAAGAGTAACTTGAGGTGGAGAAACCTGATAACACTACCCCAGTCAGGTGATCAAGGTCAACGGCAACAGTGATGTCATGTTGACAGTATGTACCCCGATATACAATGAGAACGGCATCTTATTTCTATAATCTTTCTCCCTAAAACCAATAACTCCAATCTAATCATGAGAAAAACATCAGACAAAGTCCAATTGAGGACATTCTAAAATACACCTGATCAATCTTCCTTAAACTGTCAAGGTCACCAAAAACAAGGGAAGTTTGAGAAATTGTCGCAGCCAAGAGGAGGCTAAGGACACATTGACAACTAAATGTAACATGATATCCTGGATGAGACCTTGGGACAGAAAAAAGACATTAGGTAAAAACTAAGGCAATCTGCATAAAGTATTAATAATGACACTTTGATATTGGTTCATCAGTTGTAACAAATGTACCACACTAATGTGCGATATTAATAATAGGGGCAACTAGGTGTAGGATATATAAAAACTCTGTGTACTATCTTTGCAATTTTTCTATAACCTTAAAACTGTTCTAAAGTAGTTTATTTTCGAAATATAATGATAAATTAGTGGGATGCAGTGGCATGCACCTATAGTCCCAGCTACTTGAAAAGTTGAGGTAGATGGATCCCTTGAGCCCAGGAGTTCGAGGCTACAGTAAGCTGTGATGGTGTCACTGTACTCCAGCCTGGGCAACAGAGTGAGATTCCATCTCAAAAAAAAAAAAAATTGATGACGAAAAGGCAGCACAGTTTTACACATTAAATGCTTTAAAAACAAATGAACACTACAATACACATGACACTTTATCTTAACAAAGTGCTGAGGTTTGCTAGGGGGTGTGTGGTCACAGGCTGGCAGCTGGCAAACTTCAGTGAGGTGGGAGAAGGTGGGTTTTCTGAATGGGATGGGGAGCTGTAGGACCAGATGTGGGTGTGTGTGTCCTGTGTATTCCTCACATGGCTCAGGTCAGCTGGGTGCAGGGCTCTGTGTTTACTAGTGTTTTCTGAGGATGAAATTGTACACAGGCAAATGCAAAATTCTCATTATGCTCAAATTATTCTTTCATGTATCAATCACTCCGGAACAGATTCACATTTTGAAAAGAAGTATGATAGCAGAACTACAGAAGAAGTAAAACTGGCCTGGTCCTGATCAGTGAACAAGGAAATGCAAATTAAACCATGATGAGATGCCATTATGTTAGAAGGTCACATTTGTAGGACACCTGGGGAATCCCTCAGGCTCATGGACAACTGGTCACTAATCAGCCCCAGGACCCTGCAGCTGCAGGTGGGAGGGTGGTACTGAGAGGCACAGGGTATGAGAAAGGACAGCACAAAGTGGCCGGCGGAGACCAGGAAGAAAGCAACACATGTCCCCCAAGCAGCTGTGACCTGAGCCCGCCATGATGCTGTCACTAGAAGGAGAAGCTGGTCCCTGGTGTAACAAGTAACAAGTGATGCCTGGTGTAACAAGGAAACTGAGGCCCAGAGAGGGGAGGGACCAGTTCTAGGTCACAGAAATCAAGCCAAGAATGGTGGAGTCAGCTGCCCAGCTAGTAATAGAATAGGCAGTCCTCACTTTGACCTTGACACCCCTAACTGTGGGAAGGGGACAGTAACAGCTCCTCCCTTCTGGTTTAGAGAGTGTCAACACAAGTCATTCAGAACACATTCACTAGACGACAACATTACCTCAGGTGGAGCCTGAGTGCTGAGTTATACGGTGAAGGCTGGCGTAACGGATGAACTGGAATAGGTGACGCTGATGCTGCAACGCAAGAGCCAAGTACGTATCAGCTGAAGGAGGCATCCTGGCCAGATTTTTCAAAAAGAAGAGGAAAGAGTTGGATGTCCGCCAGGGGAAAGTAAAGTGAGA
Source organism: Avahi laniger (assembly GCA_963575035.1). Taxonomy (NCBI): domain Eukaryota; kingdom Metazoa; phylum Chordata; class Mammalia; order Primates; family Indriidae; genus Avahi; species Avahi laniger. The sequence goes on from CAUYSK010104895.1 coordinate 107,651, forward strand.
ACCTCTGCCCGCCAGCACCCTCCACAGCATGGGAATTAGGGGAGCAGCCGGGGCTAATCCCAGCACAGTGGGAAAGAGGTCCAGGACAGGCCACCTGTGGCCCTATCTTTAAAAGGACAAGGTCTTCAACCAAATGCAACGTGCAGACCCTGCTTAGCTCCTGATGTGAACAAAGCAAATGTAAAATGAAATTTATGAACCAAATTGGGGAAATCCAAACACTGCCTGGACAACAGATGACATTAAGGAATTACTGCTAGTTTTTTAGATGTGAAAATTCAACTGTGATTAAGAGTCCTTATTTTCTCAGCAAAACAAATGCTGTACTTACAGAAGTAAGTGCACAGGTGAACTGAGGTACAGCAACAAGACTGGCCACAGCTGCAAACTGTGGACGCAGGGCAGGATCACACGCAGGCTCACCTTGTCACTTTTCCTACTTTTTGTTATGTCTAAAACTCACAACAAAGAAGGTAGCTTTTAAAAATTAGTAAAGCCCTTTAGGGGAACCATGCAAAATCCTATCTTTAAAAAAGGCAAACTATAAAAAGCAAACAGTGACAATTACTTCATATACTAACCCAATAGTAAAAGAGTTCCAAGTGCCACAGAACCTTTGGATTTACAGAAAACTTTGTGTCTTTATTCACTAACCTACTTTTCTGTAATCCAGAGAGTATAAACAAACTATCTTTAAAAACAAAAAAAGGTACAAATGCACAATGCCTTTTCCCTGTCTTATGGTGTCTTGGGTATCATACACAGTCCCATAGGAAGAACAGCTGGCAGGAAGAAATACCCAGGGATCCCCATGTTTGTCATGCATTATGTCCTGCCAACACTGCACTCTCTACTTTCTGATATTCCTGCCTGAAATGAACGTACGATTTTTAGAACATAGTAACTTCTAAGAAGAAGGAAGGCCTCCAGTCCTCCCCAAAGATCCCATCATCTGTCTGAGCCTGGATAGTCCACACTGCTCTGAGGGTGGCAAGGGGCACCTGCCTGCCTCTCAGCCCCCACCTCTCCATCTACCTCCCACAGCAGAGCCGAACCTGGCCTGAGGTGGCAGGGTTTAATCCCTATGAGGCAGCTAGGCTGCCCACTGGGACCTCTCTTGCTCCGGGGGTAGGCTTGAGGGGCCACACTCTGAACACTGGACAACACGGGGTCTACGGCCAACACTTTGCCCATCAGAGCCAGCCTACGCAGTCCTGGCCAGCCCTGCCCAGCAGCCGCCACCACCTCAAACACATCATGTATTATCTATGAAGAAACCAAATCTTTCTTTACCCCCAATGTGTGTAATACCCTTCATCTGGTCCACATACGTGGAGAGGCATGTCTGGCTAGGGGTCTAACCCAAACAGACAAGGAGGAAGTCGATCTCCTCCATCAAAGGAGCTGGGATCTCTGAGTGACAGAGGAGGCCCAGCAGGAATCCCACATGGACCTGGGCCAAGGCTCTTACCAAGGCCAGATGCTCAGATCCAAGGGAAGGACAGTGACTCTCCCAGCCCCCAGAGTGCTCAGGGTGCACTGGGAGGAGGTGACAGGCACCATTATTAACCCATTGTGGCTTAAACAGGCAGAATGGCTTGTTCAGGGCCATACTGCTTCTAAGGGCCCAGGCAGGGTCCACACTCCCCCTGTGGAGTCAGCATATGGAAACTATGGGGCCAGACACCACATGCAGTCAGCCTCCTCTCCCACTCAGGTGGCACCAGGCTCCTCCAGGGCTCAGAGGCTCTGCACACTGGGCATGGCTTTCCGTTGGCCCCTCCTGCTAAGCCTCTAAGCATGCTTGGTGTCCCCAAAGACAAGCTGCTCCATCACAGTTGTGCCTGCCTCCAATCCAGTGGAAGGTGGCTAGGGCCACGCCTCCACACGCTGGCAGGGCTGGCCTGGAGCATACCAGCCGCATGCCTGAGGCCAGGCAGATTCCCTGGCTGGATTCCAGGATCACTGAGATATACAGGTGCCCAGTCTCCAGGCCCCGATGGAGGAAACAGCACCAGGGATTGGGTGGAAGTTTTGGACATTTTTAAAAGTGGAAGAGTCCCTAAAATTCCTTCATGACTCCCTGCTCCACATTCTGTAGGTGGGAAAGGGAGGCCCAGGAGAAGAGGGAGTTGCCAAACAGGGATGAGAGTGGCACCACACAGTCATCCTCTTTGGATGCCTGTAGCTGCCTCTCCCTGACTGTCAGACCCTGGGGTTAGAGACACCTTCAGTGCTCCAAAGATTCATGCGACCCCCACTTCCACCCCTAGCCACGCTTCATGCCAACAGCAGAATACCACCACCCTCAGTCCCTCAAAAGGCCCTTGGGTCTCTCAGAGTCTCCCAGCCCCCAACAGCTCTCTGCTCACAAAATGGACACAAGGATGTTCTCAGGAGTTATCAGAGGAGCAGGAGGATCCACTTTAATGGAGACCAGAACTTTTCCTGCTCTGGAAGCAAACACTCAAGGAGGATGGGTCTTACTCCCTGTAACTCTGTAGGGGACTCTGAGCAATGGACCTTGAGGAGGGTCCTCCACCAATCCCCCTACCTCCTCTACCTCCTCCAGCTGCTATGTGCTGGGAACAGGGCAGGCAAGTCCAGAAGGTGGCAGGACAGGGGAATTCCCTGGAGAGAAGCATTCAAGCATGAAGGCCGGGTGGGACTTCCAGAAGGAAGGGCAGTCCCAAGCCAGGCTGTGGGGGCCTGGGCATGACACTCAGAGCAGCTCTTAGGAGGCAACAATAGGAGCCATCTGAGAGAGAACAAGGACAAAGATGGGGACAGGGAGGGGCTGCAGGTGCAGCAGTGAGGAGACAGAGACCTGAGTGAGGTGGGAGAGAGAGCTGCCAAGGCTCAGTTCGTAGAACACCCATGAAGCACCTGCCATGTGCCAGATGCTGTGCCCAGCCTGACACCCAGTTCCACCCACGTGTACCTCACAGACAAGGATGATGCCGCTCCAAAGTTTGGCACCAAGGTGGCACAGCAAGGCAGGGAGGACAACCAGATCTGTTCTCTGAGCCTGAGCTTAGGTGGAGCTGAGACTGTTTCAAGACCTCTCTCCTCACCATCCCCTGACCACAAGGACCACATGGACAGTAGGCTCAGCCCACTCATCCACAGTCCCTGCCTGTGCATACCCCAGCATACCTGTCTCCTTGAAACTGCAGCTGAGGCACAGAGTAAGATGTCCCACAGCCACTCAAGACCAGGAACACCATGTGGCTGACCAAAGTCCATATAATACTCTTCCTCACCATGCCAGGAAGCAGAAGGGAGAAGGCACAGTGAGCCTTGGGACAGATGTGGCCCTTACTGAGTCAGGCTCATGAAATCACCAGCAAAGTGATTAGGCAAAATGGACCAGTGAGCACCCTCCCAAGTCCCGACCTTAGGTGACACCACGGCTCAGCAGGACAGAGATAAGACCTCCTGACTCTCCCACCCTAGTGAGAAAGGCAGCAGGGCCAGCACTGACTCCCACTAATCCACCGTGGGACCTTCCTCAGCTTTGGTCATAAACCCACTTACTCGAGATCAGCCAGCCAGCTTCCTCCCCTCAACAACTCTATTCTATAAATGCTGGGCAGGAACACAAGCAACTTCATTTGCAGCATGATTTGTTAGTAAGTAACTTAACCCACTTTAGTTCAAGAAAACTTTTAAAAGAGTTAAGGCGGTTCGCCTTTCTACAGGAGGAAAAACTCCACAATTACTGTCTCCTTAAATTTGGGTTTTTTAAATTAGTAGTTAATATTTTCAACTGTAATAATGGCCAAAATAAATAGCTTAACAACAGCCTGTGCTGGCATGGGTGTTAGGAACAGGCACACTGTTGTGGCGAGGGGCGGGGGGGGGGGAGTGAATTGGTACAACATTTTTGGCAACATCTCCTGAAACTCTGATGCATATTCCTTGGGACTTTGCTAGGGACTTTGAGCAGAAACATTCTCATCCCATCTTACAAAGGGGAAACTGAAGTTTGAGCAGGAACAGAGCACCAATTTGTCCAAGGCCACGTGGCCAGTACACGGGGAAGTCAGAAGGCGACAATAAACAAGCAAGCAGATGCCTCAAGAGCACCTACAGATACACCCTCTTCCCGATTCTATTAGGGACTTGCCCTCCAGATACACACCACAAAATTAAGCCAAGACTCTTCATTGTGCCAAAACGTTTGTGTTGCAATAGCAAAGAGCTGACAACCAAAAGGTCCCAGAGTGGGGACAACTTAGGTCAACAACAGTCTCTTCTCACAGTGGATGCTGCCAAACTCAAGCTGTGAACACTGAAGGGGACCATAGGGGCTGTCCAGGTGGGGCTCAAGATGCACTCTGTGGGAGGAGGGGAGCCGCCTCTCTGTGCACAGAGGGAATAGCACTCTAACAGATAGTGCTACCTGCCTGGAGGGAGCGGGTAAGCCCCACCATAGGTGGCCAGAAACAGGGCTGAGGGCACTCCCGCTCCATATTCTCACAGCCCCCAGCCTCTCTGTCACATCCCCCCAACCCCAAGATGGGGGGCTTTTGCAGGAGGGGCCACATCTCACCCCTACTGTAGTTCCCTTCTGCAGTGCCAGTGGAACCTGCTGACAGATAACAGTCTTGAGGTCCTGAAGGTGACATGGGAGGACCCAGCTATCGCTTGCATGGTCAGCCATTTACTGGTGCTGACTGAGCACCTGCTCTGCCCAGGCATTGACTTAAGCACCTGCTTGCATTAATTCATTCTCTACTCTTCACTACCACGGAGTGGGTCCTATTGCTCTCCCAAGGGAGGCAAATGGCCCTCTGGTTGGACAGAGTAAGGTGGGGAAGGGGACACCCTGTCAGATAAACTGACAAGCTATATGGTTGACCCCATGCCAGGACTTTCCAAATAAATGACCCCCACAACATCCCTTTCTGGGTAGGCAATACTGCACTCCCATTTTGCAAAGGGGGAAACTAAAGCTCAGGGAGGGCCTCTTCTACCTAGAGCTACATCACTACCAAGCAGCAGGGCCACGGTCCAAACCTGGGTGTAACCTCCACAATAGAGCTGGGAAGTTGGGGATGGTAAGAAACAAACCAGTTTTTAAATGATCCCAGGAGAAAGACAACCCAGGTCTCCCACTGCCTGCCATCCCACCCCCGGAGGCTCTCAGCCAGCCTGGTCTAACCTCTTCTCCCCACAGTGGGAATGACACAGGCCACTAAGGTCGTCATCCAAGAGGAACACAGACCACCACAGCTAGGAGAAGGGCCTGGGGAGGAGCGCAGAACAGGAAGTGGGCAAGAAAAGTCACTCATCCCAGCCGGTGGGAGTGCAATCACGGCGATCAGGGCAGAGCACCGGGCCTGGAGAAGGGATACTGGGGGACCTCAGCCAGCGGAAACCCCTAGCTCCAACTCCCTCAGGCCTCTGTCCCTGCCCTTTCCCCACCTAAGAGGCACTCAACAAAGCAGAAACGAGCCGAAAGCAGCTGCGCCCAGAGAGAGGAAGTGATTTGCCTGAAGATGACAGAGCAGAGGCCACCCAAGCCCACGCTCGGTCTGTGCCCATGCTCGGTCTGTCACAGTGGGGTCACCCGCATCCAAGGCCTCAACTCCCGGCTCAGCATCTGCCCTCCCAACCTCGCCCCACATTGGGCAGCGACCACCGCAGAGCATCAGCTCTTACGAAGCCCAGCCCTGCCCGGGCCGCCGAGGCCCACAGAGGAGCAAGCGGGCAGCCACAGCAGCGGCCAAGCACGAGCCCGTCCGCCGAGGCAGGACCCACCCCCACATCCTGCCCGGGCCCCTCAGCTCTCGGCCCGCGCCCCGGCCAACCCTGCGGTCCAACCTCTGGCATCCCCAACTGGGCAGGCTGACCTTGGCCGCCCCCCCGTGCCAGGGACACCGCCCACAGGCCCGGCGCCGGGCGGGGGTCGCGGGGCCGCGACAGCTCACCTCCTTGAGCTGCTCCATCTCGCTGCGGATAGCCTCATAGTCCACCTCGAGCTCCTCGAACTGCAGCTTGAGCTGGTGCTTCTCCTCGAGCACCGCCAGCCCGTACTCGGCCGCCTGGATCTTCTCGCGCGTGGTCTCCGCCAGCTCGTGAGAGAGCCGCTTCACCTCGGCGCGCAGCCACTCGGGCTGTGCCTCCATCACCAGCCGCGCGTACTCCTCCTCCTCCGACGGCGCCGACATGGTAGCCAAGCGCCGGGCCGGCTCCCACCGAGGCTCCCGCAGGCCGGGCCCTCCTCAGCCGCCGCCGCCGCCACCGCCGCTGCCCAGCCCCGACGGCCGCCCGCGCCGCCGCACTGCTCCTCCCCGCTGGGCGCGCGAGGCACGCTGGGGGCTGGAGTCCCAGCCAGAGCACCGACTACACAGTCCGTCGTGCCCCGCGCTCTTCCAGTCTCCGGTCGCGATAGGCCTGCACTCCGTGGGGGGCGGGCCTTCGGCCGCCTTTGACCGTCTTCGCCGTCACCGTCACCGACACAGCCCAGGGAGTTGTGGGAGTAGCGCTGACTACAAGGCCCTTCGAGCCCCGCGCCCACCCTTGCCGGCAGTGATTGGTCCGCGCCGCCAACGTCACAGCCGGATGCACGGGCGCTTTCCAGTGCCCGGGACTGCAGTGGAGTGAGCGCGGCCCGGGGTCCTTGCCTGCATGCACCGAGTCCGCGGGACCGCTCGGCTGCGCTGCCCCGCGCTTCCTGTGTCTACCGCAGCCGGCGCACGGCAGTGGTCAGCTAGGTGGTCCCGCGACTGCCGGGATAACACCCCCAACCCCAGGCGACGGCGTGACTGAGTTCCTGACTGTGGGATGAACGAGGCGAACAGAACCCAGGACGCCGCGACTGAGAAGCGCATCCTAAAGTGTAGATACACGACTTCTGATAAAAACACGGAGACGGTATCATGAGTGGACTGGTGAACGTCTGTGGGTAGAAATGAGACGGGCTGCAGGAGACACCGAAAGGATGACAGGCCCGCGGAGGGCTCCCAGGGTCAAAGGGAACTTTAACCCAGTTTCTCTTGGGACTCCTCAGTCCTTCGGCGTGTATTTCTTAAGAATAAAGACATTTCTGTAAGTACAGTGTCATAGAATGTGTTTAATATAGTTGCTGCTTCGGCATCCATTTTTAGTCCAGACCTAAGATATTTAAAACCCAATCGTACCTTCGCCTTTGTCCTAAATAAAACAAAACAAAACAGAACAAAAACTTCCTCTCCTTGCATGGTTGTTTGCGATGTAACCCAGTTGTTTCTTATCTTATTGACCCAAAATCCAACACACCCCACAGCTGCTGACCACCATGACACCTAATGGTCAATACCACAGTCATGTAAATAAATTCATCTTTCTCTCCTGTTTTCTTTAGCCAATCCACAAAGAGATGACGCTCATAGACCTTAATACGGGCATAGTCCCACGTTCCTCAGCTCCTTCCCTTCTTCCCTTGCTCCCTCCTGTCCCTCTCTACCTGCTGGTCTCCCCTCCCGTAGGCACTCCTAACCTCTCTGGGACCTGTGAATAATAAATTTCTTTTATTTCAGATATTTTGGTTTTACTTGCTGGTTGTATCTCATCTGACACACACGTCAGAATGTAACTACCTCCCACACCAGTCAGAGCTCTCCTAGAAAGTGGCTATCTTGGCTTATGGCCACTTTGAAGAAAGAGAACTCAACACCAAATTAGAAGAAACCGTAATGACAAAAATCACAACACTCAGGTTGCTGGTACTATTATCCAATTCACAGTCCACATTCCAATTGCATTAGGGCCCAACACTGTCCTGTAGAGAGCTACAGGATCCAGGATCTAGTTACATTCAGTTGTAGGTTTCCTTAGTCTCCTTCAGTCTGACCTTTCTGAGGAGTGCAGGCTAGTGATATGCACACTGATGAATGCTCATGGGTAAACTAGGTCATGCATTTTTGGCAGGACTCTCACTAAGGTGTTACTGATTTCTCAAGCACCCCTTTGGGCAGCACATGATGTCGATTTGCATCCCTCTGATCGATGCTGCGGTTTTTCTTTGTAATTAGTGCTATAGGTGAAGACACTTTGCGACCATGCAAATATCCTGTTAATCCTCAAATTTTGACCCACTAGTTTTAGCATTACTTGTTACCAACGGCCTGAATGAATTATTGGTACACTAATTGCTTTCCTGTTTCCATCAGTCCTTCATTTGTGAGTTGTCTTTGTGCTGTAAGGAAGCTATCCCTTCTCGCTCATTCCCTTTTCATTCATTCATTAGCATTATGGATATATGGATTCTTATTTTACTCAGTGTGTTACACTCCATTACTCTCTTTACTTGCTTTGATGCCCAAGTGGTAGCAGATTTGGCCAAAGGGAGCTCCTCCAGGCTGACTCTATGTCTTTTCAAAACGTCATAATTTTCGAGCACTTCCTTGATTTCTGGCTCAAGTTGTTCCAAAATCATTTTATTCTCTCCGACTCAGACCTGGGATTGGCCAGTTCCCCAGGGAGCTCTGATTCTTTCAGTGGTTTGATGTTTTATTTGTATGAGGAGAATGTGTCATATTTTGGCTTGTGAAATTAAAAACTCATTTTTAATAAGTTCAGCTGTAATAGCAGTAGGATGACCAACTGTCCTGGTTTGCCTGGGACTGTCTTGCTTTTAGCACTGAAAGTCACATTCTCAGAAAACATATCAGCCCTGGGCAGATTGTTCATACTCAATGGGAGAGATCCTAGGGAAAAGGAGGAAAAGGAACAAGCCTTGTTTGAGTGAGTACTTAGCATGGGAGGGACTGATGCTGCATGGTGACTTACCCAAGATTACACAAGCTGAGGGGCAACACGCATACCTGCCCCAGGCTGGCCTGACTCAGAACCTCCCCAGCCCCACCTGCACCTTCCTGTGGCACAGGAGGAAAGGCCACAGGAATCTGGTGCGGAGACTTACCACAGAGCTGTGAACTTGGAGACAGGGAGAAGGTAGTGGGGGGACAAGGAAGGCTCGGGCATATTCAGTGACAGATAGGGACTCTCCTAAGTGCTGGGGACAGAGAGTCTGTCGCTACCATTGGGGCTTCCTTCTGGCAGGAGGGACAGCTCCTGCCATCAAGGTTAGAGGCATGAAGGAGGAGTATGGGAGCCACGATGTCTGACAGGTGGGGGTGGGGGAATCAAAAAAGGCTTTGCTGAGGAGGTGACACCTGAAGGAAACCCAGAGAATGCACAGGAATTGGCTAGGCCAAGGCTTTGGGAATAGAAGACTTGCAAGGATAAGAGAAGCAGGTTGATCTTTCCTGGCAGCAGATGACAGGCCACCCCTTGTTGAGCTCCGCCTGGGTTCCCAACATTGCCAGGTACTTGACATCTTGTTGAACCCTCACAAAACCCTGAGGGGTGGAAATTGTGCCATTTGTAATTGTGTTTCACAGATGAGGAAACGGTCAGGGCCAAATCCTTGGCATCACTCTTGACTTCCCACCCCGTCACCCATTTGATCTGTCGGCAAAGGCTGTCTGCCTTGCTTCAGCACACGCCTGGCATGAGAGCCTCCAGCCTTCCCCACAGCCCCTCCCTGGCCAGAGCCCCATCAACTCTGCCTCAGCTGTTGCAGTCACCTCCTCACTACCCTCACTGCCTCCCTGTCCCCCAAGTCTGTTCTCTCATGGCAGGGCAGCCAAGGGGTCCCTTAGGCCTAAATCAGGTCACATTCCGCCTCTGCTCAAAACCTTCCCAGAGTCAAAGCCAAATCATCCAGCCACCTCCAAGGCCCCACACTCTTAAGAGTGGCCCCTTCTTGACCTCTTTGCACTGTTTGTCTCCCCCTAGAATGTCAGCTCCAGGACGACAGGCACTTTGACAAGGCCTAGAGAGTCTCCTGGCCTATATCAGGGATTCCAGCCAAGGTCCCACAGGGGTCAGGGCTCAGGTGACACAGACCAGTCTGGCCCCACCATGCACCACTCTCTGGATGTATGCCCCCTCCGACGGGGAGGAGGGAATGAACAGGAGAACGGAGGCAGCCTTGGCAGAGGTGGCAGGAACAAAGACTTGGGGATGTCAGTGAATGAGCACAGTGGCTCCATCTAGAAGAAATGGACTTATCTAGGGACCGGGGACAAAGGGAAGTGACGTCCTCCCAGGCAACTGAAAGACAGGAATTGATAGTAGGAGAATATACTTTGTTTTGTGTGGAACAAATTGTTTGAGATTAGAAAAATACATTCTCTTTGATTGTAACTAATGCCATTTGCTTCTGTAACCGTGCTTGCTTTTAGTTGTTTGTTAAATATAGGAGTAAGAGCAGGAGTGACTCCATGACAAGCTGAATTTCCTGAAATAGGCCTAAGTTTCAGTTTCTCCTGAAACCGAAACACGGACCAAAACTGGTGCCTGCGCGAAAATTGAAAATCCCGAGGCTTGGAGCCAACCAATCAAGAGTCAAAACCATCCGCCACTTTCAAAGGAACCAATGGACTAAGGGGGGAAGGGGGATGGTATGCCCAGCGTGTCGTGTGGGACCTGCGTGTCGTGTGGGACCTGCGTGTTGTGTGCCACCGGTGTGTCGTGTGCAAAAAAAGAATAAAAGCTTCACTTTTACCCCAGGGCGGAGTCCTGGTTCATAGGGAGGCCGCTGTGTTGGTGCTCTGGGACTTGGACCCTAGCTCGAGCTAGCAAATAAACTCCTTTGCCATTTGCAGCCTCGGTGACTCTGCCTCTCTGTTCCTGGGGCCGAGGGGAACCGGATCTAACACAATATGCTCTGTTTTTGTAAGCAAAGGCTCCCCAGGATCCCAGGTGAAGGCTGGCAGGGTCCTGGTGCACACAAATGCCCAGGCTCAAACCTGACCTTCATGTGGTCACTTTGACAGCTCTGTCTCTCCTTCCTTGCTGTTCCCTGGAGAGCTCTGCCTGCCCCGATTCCCCTCTCCTCCTGGAATCCTATTTCCTCTCCGGCCCTGACTGGCTGAAGAGCCAAGCTGTCTCCCCATCAGCTGCCGGCATGGTAAACCACGTGGCATCCCCCACATGTCCATGCTGTATGACATGGAAGGATCTTTGGCCCAAATGTCATTCATTCTATAAACCCCTCCTCTGTGCTAGGCCTTGGAAGTTCAGACATGGTAATGATGATGGTGGTAAAAACCCCAAAATACTTCTTGAGAATTTACACTGCTCCAAGTCCTATGCTAAGCACTTTATGAATGTTCACTATCTCTCTTATGCCTCATACAAGTTACAAGGCAAGTACCACTGTTCTCATTTTATAGATTGGGAAACTGAGGCACAATGAGGACACAATGACTTGCCCGAGGTCACATACCTCATAACTGGAGAAGCCCAGGAACCGAATCTAGGTCTATGTGACTTCAGATCCCGGCTCCCCGCCCCCCCTCCTTCCCTGGGGCGAGCAGGACACAGCCCTGCCCTCAGGGGCTCACGTTCCAGAAGGGACAGACTTCAGTGGCTAACTCTGCTGCTGGGATGAATGTAGGGTACTTGGGGACCTGAGGGGGGCAGCGCCGAGTCTGGAGGACTCAGAAGACAGCAGAGTGGGTGTGAGTGGGCTGGGTCTTGAAGGGTGAGCAGGTGTTTGCCAGTCACAGAAAATACACCCTAGAGAGAAGGCCCCAGAGACTCGAAGATGTGGAATCATGGATGAACATGGTCCAGGGGAGGGAAGAATTCAGAGCCGCCGGGCATGATGGAGTGTATGTGAGTGTGCATGAGTGTGCATGTGCGCACACCCGCACACGCGTGGAGAGGTGAGAAGAGAAGGCAGTTGGCATTAGACTGTGACACTCGGCCGGGCGCAGTGGGTCACGCCTGTAATCCTAGCAATCTGGGAGGCCGAGGCGGGAGGATTGTTTGAGCTCAGGAGTTCGAAACCAGCCTGAGCAAGAGCAAGACCTCGTCTCTACTAAAAATAGAAAGAAAATAATCGGACAACTAAAAATATATGGAAAAAATTAGCTGGGCATGGTGGTGCATGCCTGTAGCCCCAGCTACTCAGGAGGCTGAGGCAGAAGGATTGCTTGAGCCCAGGAGTCTGAGGTTGCTGTGAGCTAGGCTCTAGCCCGGGCAACACAGTGAGACTCTGTCTCAAAACAAAACAAAACAAAAAAGACTGTGACACTCTGTTGCAGCAAAATATTTGCATCACCGATTTCCATGCTGGTGTTGACCAGAGTCGCTTGGGGCTTGTTACCGGTTGAATTCTCCAGGAGCGGGAAATGATTGCTGAGACAGTTTGGGGTAAAGATGTTTATTAGGGATCAAGTCCTGTGGAAGCAAGAGGAAACAGCACGATGGGGAATGTAAGAAGCTGAACTGGCTGCAGGCTTGGTCGAGTCTTGCAGCCCTGCAGAGAGCCCCATGCCTTGGGGCGCAATCAGCTCTGCACGAACAGGCTTGGTGTTTTCAAGGTTCAACCCCATCGTAGCATGTATGAGAACTGCGTTGCGTTTTACGGTTGAATGCTATTCCACTGCATAAATAAAGCACATTTTCTTTATCTGTTGGTGTACACAGGTTGTTTCCACTCTTTCAGCTAATGTGAATAATGCTGCTATGAACATGGCCATACGAGTATCCGTCTGAGTCTCTGCTTTCAAATCTTTTGGAGATATACCCAGAAGTGAAATTGCTGGGCGTGTGGTAATCCTGTTTGGCTTTTTGAGGAATCTCCATGTTTTCCACAGCAGCTGCATCGTCTTACTTTTCCATCAGCAATGCACAAGCATTCCGATTTCTCCACATTCTTGTCAACACTTGTTACTTTCTGTTTTCAAAATATTAGCCATCCTAATGGGTGTGAAGTGGTATTTCACTGGGGTTGCAATTTACGTGGTTGTGAATGAGCACATTTTCCTAATGGCTACTGACGTTGAGCATCTTTTCATGTGATTACTGGCCATTTGTTTATCTTCTTTGAAGAAAACATGAGGAAACCAGATGAAGGGTACGCCAGACCTCTTTGTTTTATTTCTTACAGCCACATGTGAATCTGTGATAATCTCAGAATAAAAAAATTAATAATAATAAAGTGAAAAGTACATATCTTAGTGGATTACTTAATTGGCTATGTGTCAACAAAAATCGATATGATTTAGAGTTTTGAGTTTTCCAGCGCATACCTATTTTATTTAGTTTAATAAACTAAGAAAATAAGACTTTTAATTTGATGGGCAGAGTCCTAACCCAAAAGGGCTCATTTTTATCAATGATAAAACAAACTAATATTAAAATTACATATATTTGTACATGAAAAAATATACAGAGAAAAGTAAGCCCCTCAAAAGGGTATATATATATATGCATACCTTTCTTCTCAGTTTTAAAACATGATCATGTCTGAGATAGTTTCCTTGCAGCATATAACTTTTATGGCTACACAATACTCGGTGGTGTAGGTGTGCCATACTTTAATGCCACTGATGAACATTTAGATGGTGTTTAGTCCTTTTGGAAACAAAACAGTGCAGCAATAAATGTCCTTGTTCATCATCTTTGAGCCCTGAGCAATTCTCTTTCTTCTGGGAGGGGGTCATTTTCAGTTGGTAAAATGATCAATTTAATATAATGATGGTCATTCCATGCAGAACTGCTGGATGGGGACTGGCGTGGCTGCCATTCCCTGTCTAGCCCCTGACTTAGGAGTGGACACCTGTCTCCCTTGGCCATTATTGCCAGGACCCCCACATCTATCCTCAGGTGTCTGGTGGCTGGGGATCCTTGCTTGGGCCAGGACAGCTCAGGAGGGGGTGTCCAATTGGGACTATCATCTGACAGTCAGATTGTCTACCAGAGTCTGTTGTCCTCCATGGGGCTCCTTTCGTCCTATAAAGTTCTGACATACTCCCTAAACTGATCTAGGTTCAACACAGACCCTGTCAAAATCCCAGCTGGCATTTTATCTTTCTTTGCAGAAACTGATCAATGTAATAGAATTGAGCATCCAGAAATTAACCCATATCTTTGTGGTGAATTGATTGTCAACAAATGCTCCAGGGACAATGGGATATCCACATACAGAAGGATGAAGTTGGAGTCCCACCTCACACAAGATGCAAAATTAACTCACCATGGATCAAAGACCTAATTGTAAGAGCTAAAACTATAATACTCTTAGAAGAAAATATGTGTATAAATCTTTCTGACTCTGGGTTAAGCAATGGTTTCTTAGATATCACACCAAAACCACAAGCAAAAAAAGAAGAAAAAAGAACAATTTTAAAATAGAAAAGGACAAAATCTTTCAGATCATATATCTGATAAGGGCCTAGCAACCAGCACTCCCTGAACACAGGGCGCCAGCCCAGAGCTTCGACCCCAGGGCCCTGCAAAGAGCGTCCCAGCTCTCATTTGGCCACATGCAGCTCAAGGACTCCCCCTGGGAGTGAAGCAGGGCTGGGAGTGAAGGGTTTTCATCCTAAATAAGGAGGAGGTGGAGGTGAGAGGGGGGAGGGAGGGAGGGTCCTAACACTGTACTCTAATAATGACACCACCAACAGCAAGCGACCTAATTTTCTTGGGCTTCCATAACAAAAATACCATAGACTGGGAGGCTCGAAACAACAGAAACTTACTTTCTCACAGTCCTGGAGGCTAGAGTCCAAGAGGACGGTGCCAGCAGGGCCTGGTTCCTGGCGAGGGCCCTCTTCCTGGCTTGCGCATGGCCACATTCTCACTGTGTGCTCACATAGTGGAGAGAGCTTTCTGGTGTCTCTCCTCTTCTTACAAGGGCACCAGGCCTATTAGATCAGGGCCACCCTCATGACCTCACTTAAGCTTTGTCACCTCCTCACAGGCCCCATCTCCAAAGACAGTCACATTAGGTGTTAAGCCTTCCACATCTGAAATTTGGGAGTACACAGTTCAGTCCATAGCACTGGAATAATAGATATCAGGAGATGTGCTGGTAGATATTTAACAACTTGCTCTCCTATTAAAAATCAGAGCCTTGATTTACAGGATTTTGTGATTATCATACTCTAAATACTCCCCTCACAGCCGATGTCCGGCAACCAATGTGAACCTTACTGAACGTGTGTTGGGAGGAGAGGCACAGCAGCAACTATTGTACAGTGCTCTCCACACAGATGCCTAGACATAAACAACCACAAGAACACAGATTATAGTAAATGTAGCACAGTAATTAGGAAGTAATGTCTTTTGTGCATTTATTGTGCTTTTAATATAATGTAATTATAAATGTATATAATGGAACATTTCATGGAGGCCTTACTAATAACCCACGTGACAGAGGAAAGTAAACTATCAAACAGACAGCAAGAGAAATAAATACCTTTGTTTTATTTAAAACACCTGTGGCCTAACTCATTCTCTCCAAGAGTTTCGTTTTCTCAGCCTTGAAGAGCCCTGAGTGGGCAGCAGGGGAGCGAGCTCTCCACCTCAGCTCCCACTAGGACAGATTCCAAGGACTCTGATGAGCCGGCTTCACAGAGAAAAGCAAAATAAAGAGCACTTGCTACAGCTTCGCTGCTGCCTCTGTTATCAGTCTGCTGAGGCAAAGGGAAAAAGCCATTTTTACCCTCTAAAAACGTGGAGCTGCTGCTCCCCCGGGGCTGGCTTTTCCACTCCATCATTCATGTGCCGTGGCCGCTCGCTCTCTCTCCCTGTCTCTTTCGTGCTCTCTCATTCTTTCTTTCTCGGAGCAGTTAATACCCTTTGCTTCTGCATGTCCTAATCACTGTGCGAGAAATTCTTCCTCCACCCGCCATAAACACCTAGTGAATTTCCACCCTTTCACTGAGTTTAGCAACAGACTCCAAATTCTTGCAGATTTAACAATGGGCTCCATCTCACAGCCAGTGTGGTCCAGCTGCAGCACACATGAATCTGGGGTTTGGGCACACACCAAATGCTTTATTACTATTATTATTTTTATAATAAGTTGCTACTGTTTGTTGGGCACCTACTTTGTTCTAGGTTATTTTAAAACCATAAGCATTTATCTTAGTTAATTATTACAAAGACCTTATGGGTTAGTTATTATCCACACTGTACAGATGAGGAAACAGAGTTAGAATAACACAGCCAAGGATTTGAATCCATGAGCTGTGGCAGGCGGGGAGAGGAGTCCACACTTCAGCTCCTTGTCACCTCCCACTGTCACCTAACCTTGTTCTTCATGTCTGACCCAGACCCTGATCCTTCTGGATCTCCAGTGCACATGGCATTTCCACTCTGATTTCCTGAGTCTGCATTAAACAGAACTCAGTCCATGTGGACATCTCAGCTTTTCCAGGCTCTTACCCAAATGACAGCAATGCAGATTTGTCGTATATGTTGGCTCCAGCATCTGAAACCTTTCGTAATGTTGGAAGAATTCCACATCCTATGACTCTTGGTGGAAGATATGCTGACCTCTCAATATTGAAGCCCAAAGAAAGGATCAGTTACTCAGCTCCCAGAAACTTCACAGCTGGGGCATGGAAAACTGAGCTAAAATGTTTGAGTTTTCAACAAGAAAGAGCCTCTTCTCGCAACCCCTTTCCAATATACATGCTTTAGATAATGTCCATACCTACATAAACTGCATATAAACCCTGCCCAGTGTAGACAATCCGAGTCTCGTCCATTTGCTGCATTCATGTCTAGGAACCATGGGCGATTCGTGGTCCTCTCAGTCAAGCCTAGATATAGCCCTGCAAAAGACAGTGACCTTTGACTAAAAGAAGAGCTTAACTACCCTGAATTCCTCCAAAGTATAATTGTATAAATTAGGTTGTAGCGGAGAAAATAGAAATCACTCTAGATATTTCAAACAGAAAGGAATTTAATACAGGGAATTAGTTGTTTGCAAAATCATGGAAAGGACTAAAAGAGTGAAAGTCAAAGGGCCTATGACTAGACCTCAAAGTCATCCCATAGCAGCTGTGATCCAGCTGTGTATCAAGAACCTGCAGAAAACCATTGCCCAGGGCACAGCTGTCCAGCCCCATGAAGCTGGGTGACAAGTCAAAGGGGCATAGAATCGAGCCATTGCAAAAGTTTACTTCAGCTAGAGCCTGCGCATCACAAGCCACCACTGCCAGGAGAATGGTACCCTCTTCCATTCTGCCTTCTAAATCTCATGCTATCACACTTCATTGGCAGAACCCAAGTCAACCAATCCAGAGTTCTAAGAGAAGAGGTCTCAGGGAAAGGGCTTGTAGTCTTCCAGCCCTTGCTACACAGGGAGTGGGGGAATAAATGTTTTAGAAATGGATTGTAAGTGAAAATAGACAATGCCTAACACTGCAATGGTAGAAGAATGCTATTGCAAAAAAGTGCTATTTATTTCCAGTGTGGACTCTCTGATGTAAAAAAAAAAAGTGCTATTTGGAGTTTTGACATGATGAAGTGAGCAGGTCCACAAATCCTCTCCCCCTAAAATACCTACAAATCTGTAGAAAACCATCAAAGCAGTTAGAGAAAAGAAAAACTGTTTCAGTGCCCTGGAAATTCACCAAATGTGTACACCAAACTGAGAAATATTTATTCATGAAAATTACTGAAATTAAGATACAAACAGCAAAAGCCTGCTATGTTCTTCCTGGGGAAACTGCCAGAACCTCCCAACACTGAGTAGTTCGATGAATGTGGCAGCAGATCAAGAAAACTGTCATCTTCAATTTGAAGTATTGTCACTGGCAATGGTCAAAGAAGGCCAGCAGCTCTGCTAACCTAAGTCAGACCTTGTTTTGAACAAGAAATAGACCAGAAGGCTAGGTGGGGATTTACTAGGGAGGCCCAGGAGGTGAGACAGCAACAACAGGGGGCTTGACAAATTCTCACATAACCCAGATTGGCCAGAGGAAGTGCATATATGTACAAAGACCAGAGTGGGCTGAAGCCATTCACGTATCTCTGGCCAGCGGCATGATTGCATACGCGGAGAGTGCAAGGGATCTTAGCAGAATGTCAAATCCGGAGTATATCTGCAAGTGGCTTGTGATTAGAATGCATTCCTCTGTCCAAACGCAGATCATTAGCAGAAGGCAGAAACCTAATTGGCTCTCAGCACAATTTGACTAGTCTTTCACCGAATGCTAAACTACAAGGTCATAGAGGCAAAACCTGGGAAGCAGGACAAAAAATAAGAACAAAGCAGTCATGTATTGCTAGAGAGACAGAGTTCATGAATAAACAAACAAAACAAAAACAACAGTAATGCACAAGAGAATCCAGAGTTGCTGCAATTCATTATCTCGAATGTCAAGTATTCAAGAAAACATTACAGGACATGCAAAGACCCATACTCAGGAAAAAAGGGATTCAATAGAAATTGTGTTTGATTGTCCCCAGATATTGGATTTGTCAGACAAAACCTTCAAAGCAGCTATTATACGAATAAGTTCAAAGAACTAAAGGAATTCATATTTAAATAAGTAAAAGAATGCATTACAGTAATTACTCAACAAATAGAGAACTTCAACAAGGACAGAAGTTATACAAAAGAATTAAATGGAAATTCCAATTCTGGAATGGAAAAGTACAATAACAGAAATGAAGCATTTACTAAACATATCCACTATGGTTTGGATGTGGTTCGTCCCCACCAAAAGTCATGCTGAAATTTGATTCCCAATGAGGCAGTGTTGGGAGGAGGGGCCTAGTAGGAGATGCCTGGGTCAAGGGGGCGGATCCCTCATGAATAGATTAATGTTGTCTCCCAGGAGAGATTTGTTCCTCTTGCAGGCCTGGATTTGTTACCATGAGAGTGAGCTGTTCTTTGCTGTGTTTGGTCTCTTTGCACACGCCTGCTTCCCTTTTCGTTTTCTGCCATGAGTTGAAGCAGCATGAGACCCTCATCAGACAGGCTGTCCAATCTTAGACTTTCCAGACACCAGAACCACGAGCCAAATAAACCTCTTTTCTTTGTAAATTACCCAGCCTCAGATTCTGTTATAGCAACACTAAACTGATTAAGGCAAATTCACATGGCAGATTAAACAAACATCAGACTTAAAGATAGATCAATAAAAATTGTTCAATCTGGAAACAAAGAGAAAAAAAGATTGAAGAAAAATGAAACAATATCAGGCACCTATGAGACAACATCAAGTGTAACAACATAGGTATAATGGAAGTCCCAAAGGAAAGGAGAAAGAAAGAAAAAGGGACAAAACAACATTTGAAGATATAATGGGCCAAACTTCAGAAATTTGATTGAAAAAACATTAATCTACATATCCAAGTGTAAACACAGAGATTCACACCTAGACATTTCATAGCCAAACTATCGAAAGCCAAATATAAAATGAAAATCTTGAAAGCAAGAAGAAAATGATATTGCCTCAGTTCGGGAAGCTATAACAGAATACCATAGATTGGGTGACTTAAACAACAAATGTCTATTTCTAACAGTTCTGAAGCCTGGAAGTCCAAGATCAGGGTGCCAGTGTGGTTGGATTCTTGGTTCACAGATGGTTGCCTTCTTGTCGTATTTTCACATGGGAGAGAGTGAGAGGGAGAGAGTGCAAGAGACAGAGAGCGTGCATGCAAGCTCTCTGGTGTCTCTTGTTACAGGGTAGCACTCCTGTCACGAGGGCTCCGATAGTTTATGGCATGACCTGGCAATAGAGATACACAAAATATCACCCTTGGATACCCCTAATTAAATGCTTATAAGAGGCAAGGTTCTGAGTGATCTTGTATTTGATATCTTAGGACATTTTAGTCAAACTAACTATTATGATTTGACTGTATCCCCCAAAGTTCATGTGTCGGAAACTTGATCCCCAATCTGGTAGTGTTGGGAGGTGGGGTCTAATGAGAGGTGATTGGGCTATGAGAGCAGAGTGAATGGATGAATGCTGTTATCATGGGAGTAGATTTGTCACAAAAGAGGGAGTTTGTCCCCCTTTTACTATCTTGCTCTTTCCCTCTCTTGCCCTTCTGCCTTCTGCCATGAGACAACGCAGCAAGAAGGCCCTTGTCATATGCTGGTCCCTTGATCTTGGAGTTCCCAGCACCAAGAACCATGATCCAGTAAGTTTCTGTTCATTATAAATTACCTAGCCTCAGGTATTCTACCATAACAGCACAAAACAAACTAAGACATTAACAAATATAATGAGATTGGCTGATTGCTCCTAAGTGCATAGGAAAAAGTGCAGCAAGATAAAGATGAGCTCAGGGATTTGAATTCCCAGCTCACGCTCTATATAAATGGCCCTAAAGCCTCTATGTCTGCCCTGAAAAAAGCCTTTAATCTCCTGAAGCCACAGAAATGAGATCGATAAAACTCAAACCCAGTCTCTTATCCTACAAGTGGCTGAGTTACAAAGCAAACTGAATTCCCAACCCTACAGGGTATCTGATGTTAAAATGAGAGTGTTGATTAGGAAGGAATAGGATCCTGAAAATTAAGGTGGCGCTATGGCTTGGATGTGTGTCCCTTCCAAACCTCACGTTGAAATTTGATCCCAATGTTGGAAGGGGGCCTAATGAGAGGTTTTTAGGTCATAGGGTGGATCCCTCTTGAATAGATTAATGCCCTGGTGGGAGGGTGAACGAGTTCTCACTTTATTGGTTCCTGTGAGAGCTGGTTGTTATAAAGCACCTGGCACCTCCTCCCTGTCTCTTTTCTCCTCACTGGCCGTGCGATCTCTGCACACGCTGGCTCCCCTTTGCCTTCTGCCATGAGTGGAAGCAGCCTGAGCCCTCACCAGATGCTGGTGCCAGATCTTGAACTTTCCAACCATCAGAATTGTTAGTCAAATAAACCCTTTTTCTTTATAAATTACCCAGCCTCAGGTATCCCTTTATAGCAACACCAAATGGACTAAGCCAGAGGGAGACATATGGGAAGATCCTGATGAAGCTGGAGACATTAAATTCCTAAATTCTGATGAGTTTTCTTTGTCAATAGAAGCAGCTATTCCACCCTCATCTGAGGAGATTAATCCTGCTTTGCCTAAGGAAACTGTAATAGCCCTCTTGGGGCTTTAAGGGCTCTAATTCCACCATGTTATTGAGGAAATGCCCTTCTGGGTGCCCTATCGGATGTCCATGAGTTACAAGGTTTTCTCCTCTCACTGGTGGGAGCAGGAATTATTCCTGGCCCTGAGGCTCTCTAGGGACTGTTCTCTCTGCTTCTTTCTGGTGGTTCTTTCCCCAGCCTCAGGTGGTTTCCTCGCCCTCATGCACTGCTCAGGACTCAGCTGAGGACTCAAAGAGGACCCTCTGGAATTGTTCAGAGCTTTCTCTCCATTTGAACAGCTTTCTCCTCTCAGGTGCTCTGTCCTGTGAACTCCGGCTACTTGGCCTCCCCAGACTCCCAGCTCCCTTTTCTCAATGCAGGTAGACCACCAGTTCCCCCAGACTCTTCCTGGACCTGCACCCTGGAAGCTGTCTCCAAGCCCTGAGCTGCAGGCAATTGTAGGTCTCTCCTCTCTGAGGGGTCACCGACCTTCACTCCCTGAGGGTCAATGTTGGAAAACAATTGTTTCATAAACTTCATCAGTTTTTGTTTTTTGTTTGTTTCAGGCAGGAAGGCAAATCTGGTCCCTGTTATTCCATCCTGGAAGCAGAAATCATTCTCTAAATGTTTAATTTTAATGTTAACTTTAATTTCTATATCATTTTTGAAAAGCATTTTCTGTTTCTATTTTTAAAAATGTTTATGGTGATCTAACATCTAAGCACAGTTTTAAAATTATGTTTTAAAAATCTCACAGCTTTAGTATTTTTGTTTAAATGTTTAAAAACAGCCAGAAAGGAGTATCTAATTAGGATTTGATGTATGTTGGTATAGGAAATAAATTGTGAGTATTCACAGGTTGGACGATCTTTCTATAGATTTATATATCTCATCTTCACTATCTAAAGCTCATAAGATAATTATAAATGCATTCTATAATATAGTGTGTGCTTTCTTTCTGAGATGCATGCTTCTTTTTTTTTTGAGACAAGATCTCGTTCTGTCACCCAGGCTGGAGTGCAGTGGCATGATCATAGCTCACTGCAACCTCAAACTCCTGGGCTCAAGTGATCCTCCTGCGTCTTGAGTAGCTGGGACTACAGGCATGTACCACCACACCTGGCTAATTTTTTCTATTTTTGGTAGAAACGGGGTCTTGCTCTTGCTCAGGCTGATCTCGAACCCCTGACCTCAATCGATACTCCCACCTTGGCCTCCCAGAGTGCTAGCATTACTAGGCATGAGCCACCACACCTGGCCTGAGATGCACATTTTAACTGACTTCTAATTTTCAATATTCCCACAGTTAGATATGTTTCAGGTAATGTATACATGGCTGACCTGGCAGAAGTGGCTGACACATTACAAATGGCTTTGAAGTGGATCATGAGGGGAGAAAGTAAGACTTTGTGTTTTATTATTTTAAAACTCCATAAAATATATTTACTTTTAAGCTAATACAAAATGTAATTTTTTTGTGTATTTTAATATGTGCAGCTGAAACATGATCTAGTTCTGAAGACATTTAAAAAGAAAAAATAAAATGAGCAGTTGTCATGCCATTTTAGGACGGTAGGTAGCTCTCTCTCTCTCTCTCTCTTACAAGGATAGCACTTAGTTTTTAGAGTTTATGAGTAATCTTTTCTGCCTAGATTTTGGAAAATAGAGAGAAGAAGCTTCTAATTGGAAAGGAGCTGTCCAGGTGTCCCACTTGCTGAATATTGATAACAATGATAATGCACCAATGGCTAAAACAAAATTTAATTCAGATGCTGAATATATCATTTAATAAGAACTGTTAACAGAACTTACCAGAAAAACAATCTTTAATTTGGTAGCTTACCTAGTCTTGTCAGTACCATCTGAATGGCCAAAATGTTTTAAGTAGAACCGAGAGGACCCATCCCCTGTTTCCTGCTACCTGTCATGCCATCTCCCAAAGTTTACTTGTAAGAACTTCAGGAGTTTAGGGTTTTCCTAACAAGTAATGAAGTAGGATTTTTTAAATGACCTGTTAAGAGTTAAAGTCGTTTTAGTCATTCCACATTAGTCCCAACCAGTAGAATTTTGTCTTATGGAGTCAACAAAAATCTACGTATAGGCCAGGCCAGGTGGCTCACCCCTGTAATCCTAGCAATTTGGGAGGCCAAGGTGGAAAGATTGCTTGAGGCCAGGAGTTCAAGACCAGCCTGAGGAAGAGTGAGACCCCTGTCTGTACAAAAAACAGAAAAATTATCTGGGCATGGTGGCCTGTGCCTGTAGTCCCCGCTACTTGGGAGGCTGAGGCAGGAGGATCGCTTGAGCACAGGAGTTATGGTGATGCCACTGCACTGTAGCCTGGGCTATGGAGAGAGACCTGTCTCAAAAAACAAACAGACAACCCAGGTGTAAACATGTGTCTTTTCAATTTGGGGTGCCATAGCAAAATACCACATCCTGGGCTAAACAACAGAAATTTATTTCCTCACAGTTCTGGAGGCTGGAAGTTCGAGATCAAGCTGCCAGCAAGGTTGGGTTCCGGGAGGGCTCTTTTCCTGGCTTGTAGTGTCCGCTTTCTCGCTGTGCCCTCACACGGAGAGAGTGCACATATGTGCAGCTCTCAGGTGTCTCTTTCTCTTCTTATAAGGGTACTAATCTCATCACCAGGGCCCCACCTCCATGACCTCATCTAACCCTGAAGCCTCATCTCCAAACGCCATCACATGAATGGATAGAATGGCCAGGATTGGAGAAGAAACTTTTCTGGGACTCTGGACATGGGACTCCAATGCACTATGATCCCCAAACCTGTTGTGGAGGTCCTGATGGGGGCTGCAGTTAGATTGGGAAGATTCGGTGAAGGAATGGCTGACGGATTGATGGGATCAAGGTGAAAATGTGGAGGAGAATCCTTTCTCTGAATGTGCTAATAGGATGGATACTATGTCTGACTGGGGAACGCTTCCCTACCTAGTATTGAGAAGCAGAGGGCATGTAAGTTTGCTCTGTAGCCATTATTAATTAAACACACTAAATGGGAACACATGGGCCTGGGTCCATACAGGCTGTTAGTTTGAAATAGTATAAAATACCTGGTGGGCAAAGAGATTTTCACTTTAATTACTGACATGCTAGAAGCTGGACTCCTGGTACCAACAAGTTCTCTGTATAATGGCATTAGATGGCCCATGAAAAGGACGGCTCACGGAGCGCTTATGCTGAACGGGCTTTTGGCAAAAGCTCATGAGTGCCACCCAGTGGTGATCACTGGGATTTTGGACCAGGAAATTTCCAGATGCGGTGAGGGTATACATTGTTTAAGACACAACCACTAGCTTGCAATTCAGCGTTAATTGAAACTGCTCCTAAGACTGAAGGACATACAATGATCCTGAAGCTCGAAATACGCATGATGCCTTGGACTATGGCAGAGACACACTCCAGTAAGGAAGGCAGTGCCCAGAATAGTTCCGTAATGACATGGAGATGGTGTCTACAGGAGCGTGATACTGGGCGAATGCAAGGAGGTGCTCATTGTGTTTACTTGCAGGGCTGACTTTGGAACCACTTGAGGATCTGCAAGATCTATGGCCACGCGGACAGTGCCGTATGAACAGCTCTTGACTGACCAACAAAGAGCCGCTTGGCTTACGAATAGTAACTCCCAGGTGGATGGACACTCTGACCGATGAATGGGAAAACCCATTGGAAAGGTAAGAACAAGTCGGCCCAGTGAGATGAGCTGCATGCCGCGTTCCTTGCTGTGATGGAAGAATGGAACAATGACAGGAGCCCTTGTGTTTCAGGTCTTGCTGACTTGTGGGTGGCGGCCAATGGCCTGGCCATGTGATCAGGCAGAGGCACTGTGGGAAAGTGGAATATTAAAGGGATTCCCATACAGGGCACATTATAGTAGGACATGTCAATGCTGACCTGAAGAGCCCCTTCTAGAACCAGTGATTGGATCTGGTAGGTGGATATCCTGGCGCACTCACCCAAGGTGGCCACCTGCGCCCAACAGAGGAGCTGCAGCCATGCAGGGATGGACTGCTCATGGGCATATCCCTCTTGCACCCTCTGAGGCACAAAATGCCAACAAGAACTGTCCTGTCTGGGAGCAGAAAGACAGAAACTGCAGGTGGCTGTGGGGCAGATTCCCCGGGAGGGAAGACCCCACATGCTGCTGGCTCCTGGACTACATGGGACCCCTGCTGGTAGCCCAAGGGCGGCTTATAAATGAGTTCTGGCAGGAATAGACACTTACTCTGAACTGGGCTTTACAAACCTAGTTTGAGATACAAACACTAAAAATACTGTAAGAGTACCGAACAGAAGATACTGAGCTAGTTTGTACGCTTTACAGCCCACATACAGCAAGGAAATATCACATGAAATGGATACCATGTTGCTCATCATCCTCAGAGTACTTTGTCAGAGAATTAAAATGGGCAATGGAAACATTTGTTATCTTAAATGGTGGGAGATAAAAGCATGAAGTCTTACACACCTTCATGAGTGTGTGCTCACACTCAACATACAGTGGCCAAGGAGTGTTCCCACTAGATATATTCCTCCACTCTTTGGGGGGTCATGGGAAAAGGAGTAGTATGACTATACAGTTCTTCCTCATATCACCTCACCTTCTTTTTTTCCTACCTGATGAGAGGTATTGAGACCAGGCTCACAACTGCCAGGCGTTGGAAGCAGGGATGGCCCCTAAGCAAGAAACTTTGCTAGACCTTTTAACGTTTGTGTCAGAAATCCTGAGGGTCTGCTGAGCTGGCTGGGCCTCCACCCCGTCTGGCAAAACAGAGGTTGACAGTGAATGCAGCTGTGCCCCCTCGTGGGCAGCAGAGCCCTCCGGTTCTGTGTCTGTGTAGCCCTACCTTATGTGACCGGGAGTGGCCTGGGGGGAGGCACTTGCCAGACGAGTATTGTTGCTGGCAATCCAGACCTGCACAGTGGCCGAACCTAACGTCCCTTCTAATGGTGGAAAAATTTGGGTTAAAATCCATGACAAATGGAGAGAAGGAGAAATATTAGCTGAATAAATGGGTTATGCACTGAGGGAAACCAAGTTACATTGGTGCTTTGAGGTAAGCTCAGAGCAAGGGAATGACACTGTCTCAGCACAAGTATACCAGATGCCCAAAAGGGTAGGTAAACTTATGTGTTTGCCAAAACCACTGCTGCTTTAGGAACCTGACAAGGTCAAACTGCGGTCTGTAAGCCTGGTGACATCACTCTGGGAGACACTGTGGTCATGCAATATGGTGATGACCAAGTGGAACTCTAGTATCTTTTGGCTCTTACTTGTCAGGCTATATCTGTGACAAAGGATATAATTTGGGAAGGACTTTCAGGAATACTCCTACTGGGGCATCAGACTGTGTGGCATATGATTCTGGCAGGCTGATCACTGTAACTCTAAACCCTGATGACCTACTACTTAGGGGGTCCTGGTTATCATGGACAAAATAGAGCCGTGGCAGGCCCAACCTGCCACAGGGTGCTGTGCATAAACACATCACCCTTTCCTGTGGACAGAAAGCCATTACGCAGACTGGGAAAAACCAATGGGATTCTGATGGGATGAAAGAATGGGCATCACATGGTGGGTCCAAATTTCTCCAGGGAGCAGAGAACGAGGAAGACTATGGGACCCCCTATGGCATCTTCAGATTAAATTACACCTAGGTGTGACCACCACTTATATAATACAAGTATGGGAAGCCCAACACTTTGGGGTAACAAAACGTGTATCCTAACTGCACTTGTCCGTGAGTACACAGTGGCAGCAACAGGCATGGTAGATTGAATGCTGGTGCACCAGACAGAAAAGCGCCTTAAGGGAGACAGGTGCCAGTCTAGGCTTCATGGGACAAACTGAAAATGAAGAGCAGCACTCAGGGGGAATAGATTTATTAAAAATAATAAGCATATTAGAGGGAATTCTCCTCCAGGAGGAAGGCAACAGATGGGAGTGAGCATGGAAAGATGATGAGACTTTGGAGAAGTGGGTCAGGCCACCAACAAATCACGTGAGACGAAGCTGGGATCCAGCACTGAGAAAGGGCTTGTCCCCAAACCCAGCAGGGGCCCTTGACTATTTTACTACATATGGGGACCAAAGTGGCCATGGAGCATTGGCCTTTCATCCTGGCTCCTGGGGCTCAAGGGCATATCTATGGGAACCTCATGGCCTCTAAACCTATGGAAGTTCTCTGGAGCCACTTATAATTTATATCAACACACGCCGGTAGCTCTTGCCCCCAGAAGAGATCAGAATAAGACATGTCCTGTGGTCTAATTAGCAGGGAAGGGAACTAGTCTGAATACCACCCATATCCTTGTAAGAGAGACGTGGGCCCCACTACATGGCATGCACTGGAAGTCAGTGTCAGCACAGGACTGTGAACTGGGACAGGTTGACTGGCTTTGTCCCCAACTGAGGCAGAACCCAGAAATAACCAAGTCATGGCCAACTGTAATGATGTCTGTCAATAATAATAGCTGGCATATGAACATGGGCTCATTCTGTTGGGAAGGCACAGAAAACATCACCTTAATTTTACTGATTTGTTCTGTAATGACACTGGATTGTACCGTGACCATATTACAGTGTGGTATAACACTGGCATTGCTGGTAAGATTCAACTGTCCTGTGTAAATAAGACATATGAGAATACTGACATTGATCACCAGATGTGCTGGGAGATGGAGTTAAAGCCTCCTCAGGATGTAATAACACTGGAGAATGTCTGGCCTCTGGAATAATTGGATTTGGTTAATCATCAGCTAATTTCTGTGCTAAATAGTCTGTACAAGATTTCACAAGGTACAAATAGCACCGCTAGAGCAAGGGGAAACTGAGTAATCCAATTAGTACAGAAATTTGAAAATGTATATAATGGCTTTATAGGACGGATTAGTTGTTTCTTTCAATTTATCCCTGCCTCACACTGGGTCAACAAAATGGTAGGCATATTTATGCTGGATACTAATGCTTCTCTATATCAATTCTATGCTAAATGTAGATGCTTAAACAAATATGATTGCTTTGCAGTAAGAGAGCCTAGGCTAAGTGTCGGGGAGCGGCCTGTGTAGAAGAGGGTTAACTCAGCAGGCTTGGGGGACTCAAACTGCACGTTCCAAAGAAAGGAGTGGCCCTGACAGGCTCCTAATTTTGTATCTTGCACCTTCGTTGAATTTGTTTATTAGTTCTAACAGTTTCTTTGTAGAACCTTTAGGATTTTTGCACATAAGATCATGTTGTCTGCCAACAGAGATAATTTTACTTCTTCCTTTCCAATCTGGATGCATTTTATTTCTTTTTCTTGCCTAACTGCTCTGGTTAGAACTTCCAGTATTATGTTGAATGGAAGTGGCAAAAGTGGGCGTCCTTGTCTTTTTTCTGATCCTGAGGGAAAAGCTTTCAATCTTTCACCAGTGTGTATGCGGTTTGCTGCGAAATTTTACACATGGTCTTTATCAGGTGGAGGAAGTTCCCCTCTATTCCTAGTCGTTAGAGTGTTTTTATCATGAGGAAGTGGTGGATTTTGTTAAGTGATTTTTCTGCATCTATTGAGATGATCATGTGGGTTTCCCCCTTCATCGTATTCATACAGGGTATTACATTGATTTTCATGTGTTGATCCACCCTTGCATTCCTGGGTTAAATCCCACTCAGTCATGGTGTATAATCCTTTTAATATGCTGCTAAATTTGGTTTATTAGTTTTTTTTTAAAGATTTTTGCATCTATATTCATTGGCCTGTAATTTTCTTGTCTTGTAATGTTTTTGTCTGGTTTTAGTATCGGGGTAAAGCTGGCTTCATAGAACAAGTTAAGAAGTGCTCCCCTTTCTTCTATTTTTTGAAGAATTTGAGAAGGATTGGCACTGACGCTTAGCCTAGGCTCTCTTGCTGCAATTCTTCTTTAAATGTTTGGTAGAATTCACCAGTGAAACCATCTGGTGTTGTGCTTTTCTTTGTTGGGAGATTTTAAATGATCAATTCACTCTCCTTACTAGTTGTAGGTCTATTCACATTTTCTATTTCTTTTTGAGTTAGTTTTTGCAGTGGGTGCCTTCCTAGGAATCTATCCATTTCGTCTAGGCTGTCTACTTTGTTGGTGTAAAATTGTTCATAGTATTCACTTATAATCCTTTTTATTTCTGTTAGATCAGCAGTAATATCACCACTTTTCAGTTCTTATTTTAGTTATTTGAGTCTTCTCTTTTTCTCTTTGTTCGTTCAGCTAAAGTTTCATCACTTTTCTTGATCTTCTAAAGAACAAACTTTTGATTTCATTGATTTTCTCTATTGTTTTTCTATTCTCTATCTTGTTTATCTCCACTGTAATGTTGAGTATTTTATTTCTTTGTTAGCTATGAGTTTAATTTCTCTTCGTTTTCTAGTTTCATAAGGTATACAGTTAGTTTATTAATTTTTTGAGACTCTTTCATTGTAAATGAATACATTTACGACTATATATTTCCTTCTTAGTACTGCTTTTGTTGCATTCCATACTTGTTGATATGTTGTGCTTTTGGTTTTGTTTGTCTCAAAGTATTTTCTGACTTCCTTTGTGATTTCTTCTTTGACCCACTGGTTGTTTAAATTTCTGCGTAGTAATAAGACTTCAAGTTTTCCTTATGTTATTGATTTTCAGTTTCATTCCATTTTGAATAGAATGATACTTTGATTTCAAACTTTTAAAATACATTAAGATTTATTTTGTGCTACTTCATTGATTTTAATCTGTATTCCTTTGCTCTAATAAACATTAACCAGGAACATAATCGCTTTTCTGGGTCCTCTGAGTCATTCTAGTGAATAATTGAACTTCAGTGTGCTCATGGGAACTCCAAATACAAAGATCTATTTTAAAAAAACCTCTGAAACAGAAACAGAAAAATGAACAAACAATTAAACAAATGGAAAAACTACTAAGTTCTTGGATGGAAGAATTTAAAATAATAAAAATTCCAAACCTCTCTGAGTTATTTCCTAGACTAAAATCAACCTTAATAAATATGCCATTAGGATTTTTTTTTTGACTAGTTAAGGTGATTATAAAATTTATATGAGATATTGGGAAAGGGAAAGCAAGATAGCCAAGAAAATTTTGAAAAGGAACAGCAAGATGGGACCTAACATATTAAAGCATAGTACAATACTTAGTACTTAAAACAATGTGGAATTTATATATGAATACATAGCCAAATGGAACAAAATAGAAGGTCCAAAAAAAGTCCCCAATACCTATAGAATTTATAGTTTGATTAAAGTGGTATTTCAAATATATATGTTGCTGGGAAAATTGAATATCTCTTTTGCAAAAAAAAAGAAAGAAAAATAAGTGAATCTATACTTCACACTATATACAGAGAATCAAAGATTTAAATGTAAAAGAAAACCCATAAAAATTATGGGTTTTGGAATATGACTTGGCATGGGTAAGACTTTTCTAACTATGACACAAACCCCAGAAACCCTGAAAATAAAAGCTTGATATATTTGGCTACATTAAAATGAAAAACTTCTAGTTGGTAAAGGTCTCGTAAGTGAAGTCAAAAGACAAATGAACAACTTGGAAAATGCGTAACTTATTTTACAATTAAGGGGCTGTATCTTTAATATATAAAGAATTTCTGTAAATCAATAAAGAGTAATGCCCGATAGTGAATTGGGCAAAGAATATATTTTTGATGCTTGAGTGGCTTGGCTCTGATTGCATTCCTGCCATTTGCCATAATCTGCTTCAGGCAGCCCCTGGTCTAAAGAGGATGAAAGATTTGTGAAATAAGCTTGAACCTATTATAGAACTCGGAGTGAATCTTAGATGTCTTACAGCTCAAAGGAGAGCTACTCAGCTGAGGATAGACTATGTCCATTAAACCACAGTTGTCCCTCAGACCTGTGAGTGAAAAATGGTATGGTAATCAGGAATATCACAACAATAGCTGATTAATATACCTGTGAAGTAGCAGGTTACAAGAGTATTCACTGCAGGATTATTTTTGTAAAAGCAATAGATGGAAAACCTAAAGTACACCAAGAAGTGACAGGGAAATAAATTATGACCTATCCACAGAATGGATTTCTATGCAAGGAAAAGGAATAAAGAAACTTTGTGTTTACTGATATGGAAAGTTCTCTAAGGTATTTGCCAAATAAAAAAAGGAAAGCACAGACCAGGGTGTATAGGATGCTACTATTTGTGTAAAAAAGGAAAGAGGGAAACAAAATAATTATGTTGACTTTAAAAATAAGGTCTAAAAGTCTATATTGGCCTAAAAAAAGGTCTCTGGAAAAAGAAAGTAATAACTGTTTCCTGATGGAGGGATAGGAAGGAACTGGGTGAATGAGGGATATGGGAGGACATTAAAACTAGAGTAATTTGAAAGTAAAGTTTAGAAAAGTAATCTGCTAACCGATAAATTTACTTACCAGCAAGTTAGGAGAAAAAATAAAAGTGAAAAGGGGCTGGGTGTGGTGGCTCATGCTTGTAATCCCAACACTTTGAGAGGCTGGGGTTGGAGGATTGCTGAGGCCAGCAGTTTGAGACCAGCCTGGGCAACACAGCAAGATGTCGTCTCCATAAAAAATTTTAAAGGAATTAGCCAGGGGTGGTGTTGTGCACCTGTAGTCCCAGCTACTTGCAAGGCTGAGGTAGGAGGATTGCTTGAGCCCAGGAGTTCAAGATTACAGTGAGCTATGATCAGGCCACTGTACCCCAGCTTGCTTGACAGATCAAGACCCTGTCTCTAAAAAAAAAAAAAAAAAGAAAGAAAATGGCCAGGGAAAAGAAATATGCTTTTGTCCAAAATTTTTTATTGTAGTAAAATATCATAACATAAAATTTACCATTTTAGTATAAATATGATCATTAATTCTCTTAGAAACATTACACTTAATGTACTCGGTTGCTTTATGTTTCATTCTAAATTGAATATTAAGAGAATGCAGTATTTTATTATTTTTATTTTTTTATAGGTATACAAAATTTTAATGAATTCGTCTGCTATGAATATCCTAAAAAATAACATTCAGCCCATATTTCATCATCTTTTTTTTCATTTCCTTTTTTTTTCTTTTTTATTTCAGCATATTACGGGGGTACAGATATGTTTACGTTACGTATATTGCCCTTGCCCCACTCGAGTCAGAGCTTCGAGCGTGTTCATCCCCCAGATGGTGCGCACTGCACCCATCATGTGTGTAGATACCCATCCCCTCCTCCCTCCATCTGCCCGACACCCGATGAATGTTATTGCTGTATGTGAGCATGCAGTATTTTAATCAGAACTCTGCCAGTACTCTTATCTAGAGGCCTGTTGCCATTTTTGTCTTCTCTGAAATTTTCATCTCAAGAAAGGCAGGATTACATTTTTTCCTAACAGATGGAGTGGGTGTAGTGTATTCTTGGTTATCAAAATATGCACATAGCTTGGGATCTTGGATCGGTAAATATTCATGATATGTGAAAAAGCATGATACGTACTGTGCAATCTCAGTCCCGTAAAACTGGGTGCTGTGTATGTGTCAGGATCTAGAAGGGTACGTCAGACTGTAAACTGCTTGTGATTGTGGATGACTTTGTTCTTTGTTTCTCGTATTTTTCAGTTTCCTATACTGCATATATTAACTTAAAAAAAAAGGTTATTTTAAAAACTTGAAGAAAATTTGCTATTTTAATAACTAACTGTATAGTACAATAGCTTTAAGCGCATTCGCATGGCTGTACAGCCATCCATCTCCAGAACACTTTTCGTCTTGCAAAACTGAAATTCTGTCCCCATTAAACAACAGGTTCCCATTCACCCTTCCTCCAAACCCCTGGGAATCACTATTCTGCTTTCTTTGTCTCTGAATTTGACTACTTTAGGTACCTCATGTAAGTGGAATCATACAGTATTTGTCCTTTTGTGATTAGCTCATTTCACTTAGCATAATGTTTTCAAAATTTACCCATGTTGTAGCATGTGTCAGAATTTCCTTCCTTTTTAAGGTTGAACAAATATTCCATTGTACACATAGACCACATTTTGCTTATCCATTCATCCGTTGGTGGGCACTTGTGTTGCTTCTGCCTTTTGGCTATGGTGGGTAAAGCTATGAAGAATGTGGCTGTGCAAATACCTCTTCAAGACTCTGCCTTTGATTCTTTTGGGTACACACCCAGAAGTGGAATTTAATTAATTTTAAAATTAAAAATGACGTTCAAAGTATGTGATTATACTAATGGTGTAAAAAAGTAAAAGTAAATATGTAATTTTTTAAAGTAAGAAGTTAGGTTTTTTTTTTTGTTTGTTTTTGTTTTTTTCCGAGTGATCCACCACTAAGAGTCAGAAGTTAGGATCTTATTTTTAGCTAAAGGTTCATCGTCCCCTATATTTAGGGGTTTCAAGACAGAGGGATTTGAGCTGAGGAGTTAGGGAAGCTCTTTTAGGAAACAAACTTTTCTTTCGTATTATCACTATCTTCTCAGTCATATTTTTCTTTTTTAAGCTGTCTTTTCTCTCAGCTGATCATCTTTCTGCTGTACCTACTATGTGGGAGGAAGGCGGGGCGGGTTCCTTCTACCAATGATACAGAAGGTGGGCTCGGGCATGAGGCC
This sequence comes from Avahi laniger, assembly GCA_963575035.1. NCBI lineage: Eukaryota > Metazoa > Chordata > Mammalia > Primates > Indriidae > Avahi > Avahi laniger. The sequence goes on from CAUYSK010104895.1 coordinate 141,147, forward strand.
TGGCATAGGGTTTAGCATTTGGCCTTTTAGTTTATCTCATAATTTACTGATAAATGAGTTTATCAACTAGCAAATTAATTTTGCAAACTCAACCTACAAATTACTCTAGTTTTAATGAGTGTCTGTTCAACAAATTCTGGTGTGCAACTTGTAGGGATGCTGTAACATGAATCAAGCTGCGTTAATTTGGGAGAAGTGATCAAGAAACTTAGTGTAAACAACTGGCTAAGTCTGTTTCATTTCTATTTAACCTTTTAAAACTTAAAGTTTTCATTGGATTGAAAATTGTAATTATCAGGGAGGATCAATAAAAGTCCTAATTTCTCCCATTTATTGTGGAAAGCCTTTATCATTTTTCAGCATGTGCAGCTTCTTATACATGTGTCTGACCTACTAATGCCTTTACTTTACATTCTTAATTTTTTAGTTAGGTTTTTGATCTGAGAGAGATCCTACAGAGAATTGATTTTTAAAACTGGCTAATTTAGATGACTTCCATTTCAAAAATGGCAACATAGAAGCAAGCTGGCTTCACTTTCTACCTCAGAAAACCAAAAACAAATAGACAGCACAGAGATTATCACCAGCAATATCCCAGAACCCAAATATGAGGATGAGATAGTCCCCGGGGCCACAGAGAAGTGAAAAAATTCCAAGTAGACAGTAAGAGAATCAGACTTCCATATCCACAATGCCCCTCCCCCTAATCTGCTCTGTGCCAAGAGCTTGGAAAAATTCCCCCCCCCTCCCCACTCACAGTTCCTGCTCAGGAAAAGTGACATCAAGGTGGAAAACCACCTTCCCCATTGTCTTGGGTTCCCTGGTAGGAGACTTGTCCCTGGCTCAATCCATGGGGAGCACTGAGAGTGCCTCAAGAGAGACAAATTCCTAGCTTCCCCAGCCCTGGAAACTGTGCTCTGTAACTTGACCAAAAAAGATGACAAATCAAAGTGGCTGTTCGGCAGCACCATGCTATAGGAGGTACATTCCACAGGTGCTCTGGGCAGGAACACCTAGCCAACCTTTCCACACTGCTGGGATATCCCCTTTGGGACCTCTCCCATTCAGGTCAGGCAGCATTCTGATCCTTTACTTGAACTGAGGCAAACCTGGACCCTAAGGTGCCATCTAGTGCCAAAAAGGAGGCAGCCATCTGGGGGGGGAGGTGGGCAGAAAGAATTTAAAAAATTTCAAAGAATCTCTAAGTAAACATATCCAATAAAAACCCAAATAAGCCAGACAGACAAGACTGGAATAAATAACTAATCCTTCAATGCAAAGACATAGATGTACATCCACAAGAAACATCAGCAAACAGGGAACCATGACCTCCCCAAATGGAAAAAACATGGAACCAGTAACTGACTCTAACAAGATGGCAATATGCGAGCTCTCTGACCAAGAATTCAAAATAAATTTTTAAGGAAACTCAGTGATTTCCAGTTTAACACCAGACAGCAATTGATAAATTTATCATAGATTGAAATAACCAAAAAAACAAGCAGACATCTTGGAACTGAGAAACACATTTGCTTAACTGAAAAATTCACTAGTGGCTCTCAACAGCAGAATGAATAAAGCAGAGGAAAGAATCAGTGAGCTCAAAGACAAGTTATTTGAAAATCCACAGAGGAGAAAAAAGAAAAAAAGAATAAAAAGGAAAAAAGATATAGAAAATTACCTCAGAAAATCAGCCCTAAGAGTTATTAGTGTTCAAGAGCGAGTTGAGCAAGAACAAGGAGTAGAAAACTTATTCAAAGAAATAATAACAGAAAACTTTCCAAAACTTGAGAAAGATATAAATATCCAGGTACAGGAAGGGTAAAGAACACCAAGTAGATTTGACCCAGATAAGACTACCTCAAGGCATATAATAATCAAACTTTCAAAGGTCAAGGACAACAAGAGGATCCTAAAATCAGCAAGAGAAAAGAAGCAAATAACATAAAAACGTTCTCCAATTTGTCTGGCAACAGACTTCTCAGTGGAAACCATATAGGCCAGAAGAAAGTGAGATGACATTTTCAAAGTGCTGGGGAAAAAACCTACCATTCGAGAATACTGTATCCAGCAAAGCTATCCTTCAAATATGAAGGAAAGATAAACTCTTTCCTGAGAGAATTCACCACCACCAGACCTATCTTACAAGAAACACTAAAGGCAGTTCTTCAATCTGAAAGAAGATAACACTAATGTGCCAAAAGAAAACATCTAAAGGTATAAAGCCTACTGGTAAAATTAAGTACACAGACAACCCCAGAATACTCTAATACTATAACTGTGGTGAGCAATCTATTTATAACTCTAGTGCAAAGCCTAAAAGACAAATCTGTTAGAAACAATAATAGATACACCAACCTGTTAAGACATAGGTAATATAAAAATATATAAATTGAGACAAGAAAAAATCAAAATAGTGGGGTTGGAGTTAAAGTGTAGAGTTTTAAAAAATTTTTTTCTTTGTTTCTATTCCTTTTCATGTGATCTAGGATAAGTTATCATCTCTTTACAATAACTTTCTATATGTATAAGATGTTTTTTGTAAGCCTCATGGTAACCACAATGCAAAAACCTATACTAGATACACTAAAAATAAAAAGCAATGAATTAAAACATACTGCCAGAGAAATTCACCTAACCACAAAGGAAGACAGTAAGAAAGGAAGAAAAGAGAGGATTTACAAAACAACCATAAAGCCAACAAAAACATGGCAGCAGTAAGTTCTTACTTATCATTAATAACATTGAAAGTAAATAGACTCAATTCTCCAATTAAAAGACACAGACTGGCTGAATGGATAAAGAAACAAGACCCAACTATATGCTGTGTACAAGAAACCCACCTCACCTACAAAGACACATACACTGAAAGTGAAAGGATGGAAAAAGATATTCCACGCAAGTGGAAATCAGAAAAGAACAGAGGTAGCTATACTTACATCAGATAAAATAGACTACAAGTCAAAGACTGAGAAAAAGAGACAAAGAAGATCACTATATGATGATAAAGGGGTCATTTCAGCAAGAGGATGTAACAGTTATAAATATCTACGCACCCAATACTGCTATACCCAAGTATATAAAGCAAACATTAATAATCTAAAGAGAGAGATAGACTGAAATACAATAATAGGAGCAAACTTCAGCACCTCACTCTCAGTAATGGACAGATCATGCAGGCAGAAAATTGACAATGAAACATCAGAGTTAAACTCCACACCAAACCAAATAGGCCCAACCGTCACTTACAGAACATTTCACCCAACTGCTGCAGAATGCACATTCTTTTCATCAGCGCATGGAACATTCTCCATAATAGACCATATCTTAGGCCACAAAACAAGTCTCAACTAATTAAAAAGTATCTTTTCTGACCACATAGAATAAAACTAGAAATCAAAAACAAGGGGAACCTCAGAAACTACGCAAACACATGGATACTAAACAACATGCCCCTGAATGACCATTGGGTCAATGAAGAAATTAAGAAAGAAATTTAAAAATTTCTTGAAACAAATGAAAATGAAAATACAACACACCAATATCTATGGGACACAGCAAAAGCAGTACTAAGAGGGATGTTTATAGCAATAAAAACCTCTATCAAAAAAGTAGAGAGACTTCAAATAAACCACCTAATGATGCACTTCAAGGAACTAGAAAAGCAAGAACAAACTAAGCCCAAAATTAGTAGAAGGAAAGAAATATTAAAGATCAGAGCAGAAATAAATGAATTTGAGACTAAAAAAAATATATAGATTAACAAGATCAAAAGGTGGTTTTAAAAAGATAAACAAAATGACAAATCTTTAGCTAGACTAAGAATAAAAGAGAGAAGACCCAAATAAATAAAATCAAAAATGAAAAAGAAGACATAACAACCGAGGCCATAGAAAACAAAGAATCATTAGAGACTATTATGAATAACTACACACCAGCAAATTGAAAAACCTAGAAGAGTTGGATTAATTCCTGGACACATACAGCCTACCAAGATTGAACCATGAAGAAATAGAAAACCTCAACAAACAAATAACAAATAATGAGATTGAAGCCATAATAAAAAGTTTCTCATCAAAGAAAAGCCTGGGACCTGATGATTTCACTATTGAATTCTACCAAGCATTTAAAGAACTAATACTAATTCTACTTAAACTCTTAAAAAAAACTGAAGCAGAGGGAAGATTTCCAAACTCATTCTATGAGGCCAGCATTACCCTGATACCAAACCCAGATAAGGACACAACAAAAACAGGCCAATATTACTCATGGACATAGATGCAAAAATCTTGAACAAAATACTAGCAAACTGAATTCAACAACACATTAAAGAGATCATTCACCATGATCAAGTGGGATTCATCCCAAGGATGCAAAGATGATTCAACATACATAAATCAATAAACAATAAACACGATACGTCACACTAATAGAATCAAGAGCAAAAGCTATAGGATTATTTTAGTAGATGCTGAAAAAGCATTCAATAAAATTCTTTAAAGCATTCTTCAAAATTCTTTATGACAAAAATCTTCAACAAACTGGCTATAGATGGAACATATGTACTTTGAAATAATAAAAGCCATATATGAGAAACACACAGCTAACATCATACTGAACAGGGAAGAATTGAAAACCTCTAGGATCTGGAACAAGACAAGGGTGTCCACTTTTACCACTTTTATTCAACATAATACTGCATGTCCTGGCCAGAGCAATTATGCAAGAGAAAGAAAGAAAGGGCATCAAAATTGGAAAGGATTAGCCTTGTTCACAGACAACATAATCTTATACTTAGAAAAACCTAAAGACTACATCAAAAAACTGTTAGAATTGATAAATGAATTCAGTAGTTGCAGGATACAGATCAACATACAAAAATCAGTGACATTTATATACACCAATAGTGAACAATATGAAAAAGAAATCAAGAAAGCAATCCTGTTTACAATGGCTACAAAAAAATATAAAATATTTAAGAATCAATTTAATCAAAGAAGTTAAAAATCTATACAAGGAAAACTATAAAACATTAATGAAAGAAATTGAGGACACAAAAAACTTGAAAGATATTCTATGCTCATGCATGACTACCCAAAGCAACTTACAGATTCAATGCAATTCCTATCAAAATAACAAAGACATTCTTCACACAAATAGAAAAAACAGTCCTAAAATTTATATGGGACCACAAAAGACCCTGAATAGCCAAAGCAATTCTGAGCAAAAAGAGCAAAGCTGGAGGCATCACACTACCTGACTCAAAAATATACTACAAAGCTACAAAACAGCTAATTTAAAAGATTGGCATTAACCACCTTTGTTATAGAAATTATTTTGTACAAAATTGAAGTTTTATATGATAACTTAAAAGACTTCTTAACATTTCTCTTCCCAAGCCCATTTCTTGCCAAGTGGTTTCATAAATTATTGAGATAGAAAATCAGTATAGATTCCCCAGAATTTTCCACAATTCCTTGGAAAAACATTCAAAAACACTTATTATCTGCACTGTGGCTCCAGTGTCTTTTGGCAAAATACTAAATACTTCGTAAGTTTGATTTTTAATTCAACTTAATAGGAGAAGAAAGAAAAAAAGCCCTACTAAAATTAGATATTATTTTTCATTGACCTGACATATCTGTAATAATAAAACTGATGTATTGATAGCATTCCTTAATTAAATTTCCCCAAAACTTCTATCATTTTCTTAGGCCACCTTTTCTTCAACCTTCATAATTTTTGCCATACCCAAGTACTATTTGTACTGAAATTTGATGGTTTTCTTTAAATGGCTCCTGTTTTTTACCTTACTTTAAAAGAAACATACTTCCAATGAAATTAAAAATAATTGTATCACTTTCTTAAACAGAAGTGAGAAAAAAATATAAATGAGGAAAATAATGGTCTAATTCCTGTTAGTTATATTGTCTCTAAAGGCTGAGTGTCAGGCTTACTGATAAAACAAAAAAGGGGTGATTGACAAGCATTAGGTGCTAAAAACTCTCACTAATCTGAGGTTTTCATCCTTAATTTAATCAGAAGGATAAATGAAACATGATTTGATGTTACTTACTTGCCACCTACTTCTACTCTCCTAAAATCACTTCTGACCCCCAAACTCTGAGAAACCTTGCTTTAAACAATGGAGGATCAGGGGCTTAAGGTTCTGACAGAGATTCAAGAGTCCAGAAGTCGAGTCCCTCACTTCACAGAATTCACAGCCAAGTTGGGAGCAGAAGACTGGTCTGCTAACAACAGTGCCAGTAGGAGAGAAGTAGGAGGTACAATATACGTTTAATGGGAATTTGGGGAAAGGAATTGCTGTTTGTTGGTTAGAAGACAAGCTTCAGAGAGGAGAAAGCACTCGCCCTGACTTTGAGGGGTGGACAGGATTCCACCAGGCTAGTCGTTTCAGGTTCTCTGTAGCTGTCGGTCTGCAAGATAATATTTATCCAACTCTCCTTCTAAGGTCTGTGGGGTCTATAGTGATGTTCCCTCTTTTACTCCCAACATGGGTGATGGGTATTTCCCGCTTCCCCTATTAATCTTGATATAGGTTTACCAATTTTATTAATCTGTTCAAAGCACCAGCTGTTGGTTTTATTGGTTTTCTCTCATGTTTTTCTGTTTTCGATTTCATTGAATTCTGCTGTTAGCTACTATTTCCTTCCTTCTATTTGTGTTAGAATTATTTTGTTTTTCTTTAGTTTCTCAAGGCAGGAGCTTAGATTGTGGATTCAGACGTTTTTTATTTCCAGATATAAGCACTGAGTGCTATAAATTTTCACATAAGCACTGCTTAACCTACAGCCAATAAATTTTGAGGCGTATTTTTATTTTCTTTCATTTGAAAGTGTTTCCCAATTTCCATTGAGATTTCTTCATTCACCCCAAAATTATTTAGAAGTGTATTGTTTAATTTTCAACTGTTTAGAGATTTTCATTTTATTTTTCTGTTATTGATCTCAGTTTAATTTCATCATGATCTGAAAACATACTTTGTGTTATTTCAAATCTTTTAATTTTTTTTTTTTTTTTTTTTTTTTTTTTTAGAAAGTGTGTAACGTTTTTTCCCGGGCTAGTGTGTGTGGCGTGGCGTCAGCCTAGCTCACAGCAACCTCAGACTCCTGGGTTCGAGCAATCCTTCTGCCTCAGCCTCCCGAGTAGCTGGGACTACAGGCATGCGCCACCATGCCCGGCTAATTTTTTCTATATATTTTTAGTTGTCCAATTAATTTCTTTCTAATTTTAGTAGACGGGATCTCGCTCTTGCTCAGGCTGGTTTCGAACTCCTGAGCTCAAACAATCCGCCCGCCTCTGCCTCCCAGAGAGCTAGGATTACAGGTGTGAGCCACCATGCCCGGCCCTTACTTTTTTTTTTTTTATCTACTTTTTACCCTCTATTTTTTTTCATTTTCATCATTGTATTCCATTTTGTAAATATACTATAACTTAGTTATCCATTGTAGTTCTGATGACATATGGGTTTTCTCAGTAGATATTTTAGACAATGCCACTAGAACTTTCCTGTATGAGTATCCTGGTGCACATAAGTATGGATTTATCTAGATAAAACTAGGGACTGTAATTGCTGGGTCTGAGACTATGTCTTAAGCTTTATTAGATTGTGCCAACTATTATCCAGTACACTCCCATAGCAAGTTATCAGAATTCCCATTATTCGGACTTAAAAATTTTGCTTGGATTTCCTTGTTCATGTCTTTTTTTTTTGAGAGAGGGTCTTGCTCTGTTGCACGGGCTGGAGTGCAGTGGCATCATTATAGCTCATTGCAACCTCAAACCCCTGGGTTCAAGTGACCCTCCCACCTCAGCCTCCCAAATAGCTGGGACTACAAGCATGTGCACCACTGCGCCTGGATACTTTTTCTATTTTTTGTAGAGCCAGGGTCTCGTTCTTGCTCAGACTGGTCTCGAACTCCTGACATCAAGTGATCCTCCTGTCTCAGCCTCCCAGAATGCTAGGATTGCAGGAGTGAGTCACTGCGCCCAGCCCAGATAATTTCTTTATGGCCAGTTTTTAAGTTTTTCTTTTTTTCAGAGATAGGATCTTTCTCTGTTGCCCAAGCTAGAGTCCAGTGACATGATAATAGCTCACTGCAGCCTTGAACTCCTGGGCTCAAGCAATCCGCCCACTTTTGCCTCCCAAAGTGCTAGGATTACAGGCATGAGCCACTATGCCCAGCCTATGGCCAGTTTTTACACAGAATATTTTTAGGTTTTATGGCTGGCTTTTGAGAAAAGTGGTTCTGATTTCTATGACCTGTCTTGGGGAAGAGGGATTTTAACCTCAGTGGAGAATGGGACTGAGAGAGAGGAGGGACAGGAGGGCAGGAATAGGTTATAAGAAAAACTTTGGCTTCTGAAGCTGCATCTAAGGCATTTATTTTAGGGTGTTGTTTTCTGAGCCCCAACACTTTCTATTGGGGATTATTTTCCTTCTTGATTTATATCCTTTACAGTTTCCTTTAGTATGAGCAGGTGATATAGAGTTTTTTTATTTTTTGAAAATGACTTTATTTTACTCTCAATCTTGAAGGATTTTTTTTTTTTGAGCATAAAATTCTATTTTGGCACTTATTTTCTTTGACCACATAAACGATATCATTACAAATTTCTGGTTTCTGTTGTTACTGGTGAGAAGTCAGCTGTTAGTCTATTCATGACTCTTTTAAAAGTATGTTAGTCTGGGTTCCCTGAGAAGCTGATGCCAAGATGAGATTAAATGTGCAAAGATTTTATTAGGGAGATACCTGTGTAAAGGAAGTTACCTATGTGAAGGAACCAGGTAAGGCTGGAGAGCCGTCAGACCATGATGCAAGTCTTACCTCAAGTGAAGGGAGGAAGGTTGGTGGAAGCATCCTAGACTACTATGCAGTATAAAGAAGTTTCAGCAAGGCTGTTGGGTGGGAGTTCTTGAGCCAAAGTTGGCCAAAAAAGAATAGATCTACATTAGTATCCCTGCAATAGTCATGGCCTGGAAGCATCCATGGAGGCATGGGGTTTTAGTTTCTTATTGCTACATAACAAATTATCACAAGCTTAGTGGCTTAAAAGAACACCCATTTGTTACCTCACAGTTTCTGTGGGTAAGGAGTCCAGGCACAGCTAGTCTAGGTCCTCTGCTTATGGTCTCACAAGGCTGCAATGAAGATGTTGTCTATTGTGTTCCTTTCTGTAGGTTTGGGTCCTCTGCCAAGTTCACATGGTTGTTGGCAGAATTCAATTCCTTGTGGTTCTAGGACTGAGGCCTCGTTTGCTTGCTGTTTGTCAGCTTGGGGCTGCTCTCAGCTCCATGAGTCTGACTACAATTGGTTGCCTTGTGCCTCTCTCATAGGATCTCTCAAAGGCCCTCTCACAACACAGCACCTTACTTCCTCAAGGCCAACAGCAGAATTTTTTTAAAGGGCTTGCCTGATTAGGTCAGGCCTAAATGGGATAATCTGCTTTTGATTCATTTAAAGCTAGCTGATATGATGCTTTAATTACATTGGCAAATCTCTTCACCTTTGCTGTATTCCATTGTTTAGAAGCAAGCTACAGGTCTTGACCACAATCAGGGAGAGAGGGCTATACAAGGGCATGGGTCGTGAGCAGTCACATGCGGCTTCCATGCAAATGCAGTGATGGATTTCAGAGCACAGCAGCTGAGATCTTCAGTCAGTTATGCTCTCTGTAGAAGAGCTATGAGGTACATTCTCACTGCCACCACAAGAAGTAATTTTTGTTTGTGGCTGATTTAAAAAGTTTGACTTAATGTTTTGTTTTCTGCAGCCTATGAATTATGTGTCTGTGTGAAGACTTTAATTTGTTATGTTGGGCTTCTTGAAAATGGGAATTGTTATTTTTCATCATTTTGGGGAGATATATCACCCATTCTTTCTTGAATATTATCTTCTCCTGTTCTCTTATTCATCTGTTCTGAACTCTAATACAAGACCTCTCACCCATCTTGGGTGTCTCTTATCTCTTTTCCATTTTTTCTACCATTTTGTCCATGATGTATTTTTGATACCTTTTTGTGATCTTGCTTTCAGTTCACTAATTCTGTCTTGTTTAATCTACTGCCAATTATATCCACTGAGTTTTTAATTTTGGTTATTTTATTTTCTTATTTCTAGAAGTTCTATTTAGTTCTTTTTCAAAAGTGCTATATTTTATAGCTTTCGGTTAGATAAAGATAATTTCAAGCTTGTGATTTATTTCTTTAAACATGGTAAGTATAGTGATATTTGATATTTCCAATGACTAAAGTCTCTGTGGGATTTTCTGGTCATTCACAGTCACCATTCCTTGTTTCCTTGTGTTCCTGTTTAGCCTTGACTATGTGCTGGTCATTGCTATTGAAAAATTATTTGTGGGAATTCCTGAGGGCCTGAGAAGAATGTGTTTTCCACTAGAGAGGTTTTGAATTTGCTCCTACTAGCAGATTCATGTGGGGACAATATCAGTCAGGGATCACCTTAAACCAAGACCATAGCTTTAGGTTTTCTAGCCCCCCAAGCTGGGCCACAACTTCCCAGGGAAATGGTTTTGTTTTATTTTGTTTTGCATTGCTATTTATTCTCTGTATAGTGCAAAAGCAGCCCTCTCTACCATCTTCTATTACTGATGTTGGGGGTACTGATTTCTCCCATACCTGGAGTATAGAGTCTGTGGAGTCTCAGCTTAATATGTGTGTGTTTGGTTGAGGGGAGTCTCCTCTATGATTCTTCACCTTGGGCCAACCTTGGACTTCGACTGTTATTTCCCTAACCAGTGAAGTTGTCATTAAAACTCAGGCTTTGATGCCGGGTGCGGTGGCTCACGCCTGTAATCCTAGCACTCTGAGAGGCCGAGACGGGTGGATTGTTTGAGCTCAGGAGTTCGAAACCAGCCTGAGCAAGAGTGAGACCCCGTCTCTACTAAAAATAGAAATTAATTGGACAACTAAAAATATATAGAAAAAATTAGCCGGGCATGGTGGCGCATGCCTGTAGT
>CAUYSK010104898.1:0-14985 GCA_963575035.1 Avahi laniger
TATTTTTAGCTGTCCAATTAATTTCTTTCTATATTTGGTAGAGATGAGGTCTCGCTCTTGCTCAGGCTGGTCTCGAACTCCCGAGCTCAGAACGATCCGCCCACCTCGGCCTCCCAGAGAGCTAGGATTACAGGCGTGAGCTACCGCGCCTGGCTATCTTCAAATTCTTAATAATTTTTTTATTAATATAAATGTATGGGGTACAAGTGTAATTTCTTTACAGGCATAGATTGTGTAATGGTCAAAATCAGGACTTTTAGGGTATCCGTCAAAATTCTTAATAATTTTTGAGCAAGGCACCCTGTATTTTCATTTTGCCCTGGGCCCTGCAAATTATGCAGCCGGTCCTGATCACATGGAATGGGCGCTGAAGGAGGAGAAAAGGGAACAAACAGAAGGCAACATTTCTACCAAAACAAGGTGTGGGGGTGGGGATGTTAGAAAGGCCAAAACTGAACGCTGTGTATATTTTGACTATCACTAGATAGGCCGTGAGCTCCTTGAAGTCAGAGAAAACTCCTTATTCATGGGTGTCTGTAGCTCAAAAGGGGTGTCTAGCACTTTCTTTTAATTAAACTTATAGTTTTGAGATAATTGGAGATTATACATGCAATTACAAGAGATAATACAAGGAGATCCCATGTGCCTTTTCCCAGTTTTCTCCAATGCTAACATCTTCACAATATCGCAACCAGGAAATGGAAATAGATCCAGAAAAGACTCTGAACATTTCCACCAAGACAAGGATCCCTCCTGTTGCCCTCTGGCAGCCACATCCACCTCCCTGCCACGCCCATCCCCTCCTTAACTCCTGGTAGGCACTAATCTTTTCTCCATTTCTATGATTTTGTCATTCCAAGAATGTTAAATAGGCCCAGTGCGGTGGCTCCCACCAGTAATCCTAGCACTCTGGGAGGCCAAGGAGGAGGATGGCTTGAGATCAGGTGTTTGAGACTAGCCTCAACAAGAGTGAGACCCCGTCTCTACTGAAAAAAATAGAAAGAAATTAGCTGGGCAACTCAAAATATGAAAAATTAGCCGGGCATGGCTGCGCACACCGGTAGTCCCAGCTACTCCGGAGGCTGAGGCAGGAGGATCGCTTGAGTCCAGGAGTTTGAGGTTGCTGTGAGTTTTGATGATGCCACTGCACTCTGGCCCGGATGATAGAGTGAAACCCTGTCTCAAAAAAAAAAAAACAAAAAAAAACACTAAGTTATCTGGGTTCCGTGGCTGGAAATCAAAAAGTTAAAAAATAGGATCATATAGTGTGTAACTTGTGGGCTTGCCTTTTTTTATTCAGCGTAATTCTCTGGTGATCCTTCCAGTTGTTGCTTATCAATAGTTCATTCCTTTTTACTGACACACCACAGTTTAGCCAGTCACCCATTGAAGGATATCTGGATTGTTCCCAGTTTCTGGCTATGATGAATAAAGCTGCTATAAACATTCATGTATGGATTTTTATGTGAACAGAAGTCTTCATTTCTCTGGACTAAATGCCAGGAGTGCAATCGCTGGGTTGCATGGCAGTTGCATGTTTAAAGACACTGCCAAACTGTCTTCCAGAGGGGCTGTAACATTTGGCATTCCCACCTACAAACTGTGAGTGATCTGGTTTCTCTGCATACTCACCAGCATTTGGTTCTGTCACTTTTTAATTTTTGTTTTTGTTTTTTTGAGACAAAGTCTTGCTCTGTTGCCCAGGCTAGAGTGCCATAACGTCAGCCTAGCTCACAGCAACAACCTCAGACTCCTGGGGTAAAGCGATCCTCCTGCCTCAGCCTTTTCTATTTTTAGTAGCTCTTGCTCAGGCTGGTACCCAGCTCTTGACCTAAAGCGATCCTCCTGCCTCAGCCTCCCAGAGTACTAGGATTACAGGTGTGAGCCACTGCACCGGCCCTTTTTTGCCCTTCTGATAGGTGTGCAGTGATACCTGATTGAGGTTTTCATTTGCAGTTCTCTGATGGCTGATGATGTTGAACATCTCTTCGTGTGCTTACTTACCATCTCTTCATGCCTTTTGCCCATTTTCTTCTCTCTTTGATATTCTAGATATTGGTGCTTTGTCAAATACATGGTTTGCAAATATCTTCTCCCACTCTCTAGCTGTCTTTTCATCCTCTTAACAGGGACTTTCACAGAGCAGAAGTTTCGAAATCTGACGAAGTTCAATTTATCAATTGTTCCTTTTATAGATCATGCTTTTGTTGTCAAGCCTAAGAACTCTGGCCCTAAATCCTGCACATTTTCTCCTATGTTTCATTCTAACAGATTTGTTTTGTTTTGTTTGTTGTTGCTTTGTGGGTTTTTCTTGAGACAGGATCTCTCACTCTGTTGCCCAGGCTGGAAGGCAGTGGCACAAACACAGCTCACTATATCCTCCAGCTCCTGGGCTCAAGTGATCCTCCTGCCTCAGCCTCCTGTGTAGCTAGGACTACAGGCGAGTGCCACCATGCACGGCTAATTTTTTAATTTTTTTTGTAGAAACAGGGACTTGCTGTTTTGCCCAGGCTGGTCTCGAACTCCCAGCCTTGAAGTGATCCTGCCTCAGCCTCCCAAAGTGCTGGGATTACAGGTGTGAGAACTGCTCCCAGCCCATTCTAACAGTTTTGTAGATTTATGTTTTACATTTAAGTTCATGATGTATGTTGAGTTAATTTTGTATAACTTGTGAGACATATTTCAAAGGTTTTTTGTTTGTTCTGTTTTTTGGGGTTTTTTTTTGAGACAGAGTCTCACTCTCTTGCCTGGGCTAGAATGCCATGGTATCAACCTGTCTCACAGCAACCTCCAACTCCTGGGCTCAAGCGATCCTCTTGCCTCAACCTCCCAAGGAGCTGGGACTACAGGTATGCGTCACCACACCTGGCTAATTTTTTCTGTTTTTTTAGTTGCCCAGCTAATTTTTTCTTTTTTTTTTTTTCTTTCTTTATTTGGGACATCAGGATGAAATAATTTTTTCTATTTTTAGTGGAAATGGTGTCTTGCTCTTGCTCAGGCTGGTCTCCAACTCTTGACCTGAAGCGATCCTCCCACTCCACCCTCCCAGAGTGCTAGGGTTACAGGCGTGAGCCACCATGCCTGGCCTGTTTGTTCTGTTCTGTTTTGTGTTTTTTGTTTGCCTATAGATGTTCAAATGCTCCAGTGCCGTTTGTTAAAAATCCGCTTTCCTCCACTGAATTATTTTTGCACTTTTGTCAAAATTCCCTTAGGCATATTTGAGTGGTTCTTTCTGGGTTCTCTGTTCTGTTCCGTTATCTATGTGTCTATCCCTCATTCATAAAATTATAGATGCTCCTCAACTTATGATGGGTTTACATCCTGATAAACTTATCATTTTAATTTGAAAATATTGTAAGTTGAAAATACTCAAAACATATAAAGAAAATGTTTTTTAAAAAACGGTCAAAGAGACGGGCGGGGTGGCTCAAGCCTGTAATCCGAGCACTCTGGGAGGCCGAGGTGGGCGGATCATTCTGAGCTCAGGAGTTCGAGACCAGCCTGAGCAAGAGCGAGACCCCGTCTCTACCAAAAATAGAAAGGAATTAATCGGACAGCTAAAAATATATATAGAAAAAATTAGCCGGGCATGGTGGCTCATGCTTGTAGTCCCAGCTACTTGGGAGGCTGAGACAGTAGATTGCTGGAGCCCAGGAGTTTGAGGTTGCTGTGAGCTAGGCTGATGCCACGGCACTCACCCCAGGCAAGAGAGTGAGACTCTGTCTCAAAAAAAAAAAAAAAAAAAAGAAAACAAATGAAGGCATAGCAGGGCTTCTAGGGATAATGTTAATGGTTTGTCTACCAATCTGTATGCTGGTTTACATGGGTAGGTTTAGTTTGCAAAAATTTATTGAGATGTACATTCATGATATGTCACTTTTCTGTATTTATCTCAAAAAAGGTAATACAAAAAATTTTAAAGATTAAGCAAAACATTCTGATATATTAAATGTAACAATTTACTTAAGTATGCCAATTTACTGGTAAGTACACAAAGTTGGCAATCCACAGTTCTAGGGATAAAGTTCAAAAAACCATTAAAAAATGTGTGAACATATCAACAGCTATCTATACAATAAGGGAATCTAAGTTTTAAACAATTAAAACACAGTGTTTAGGTCAGCAGTACAGCTCGTTACTCTTAAATAGCTGCTGTATAGACTATATAGCTTAATAAATGCCATTACTGTCTTCTCCCTAAAGTCAGTAAAATTTTAATTTCAAAGACGTCTATCTAATCTCCATAAATATAATGAGTAAAACAGAAAAAAACAATTTTAGGGAAATAATTCACAAGGACTGAAAAGTATACTTTTGATCAAATGAAGATGAGTCCAGAAAACAAACTTTTCTAATGAGTAATGGACACTGTCCTTTATATAAGAAATTGACAGCATTAACAAGTTAAGTAGTTTCTATAGGCTGTAGAGGTAATTGTTCATTTTTTCTTTAGTAGTGATCGATGTGCTAATTTTTCCATCCTTTCTTTACCTCCTTTTTACTGTCCCTTACCCATTCTCTGCCCTCCCATCTGTCCCTATTTATCTCGCCTTAGATCCATGGTCCATTGTTACAATCACTCCCTCGTCAATCACTCTCATGTTCCTGGCCCCTCTACTCCTTTTTCATATTTGCCTGCTATAATCTTAACGTCTGTTAAATCCAGCTCTGACTATTCTCCATGAACACTCACATACATACATGACAAGAGTGAGACAAACACACAAGAACAAGCTGAGTTGTCTCATTTTAAACCCATGGACATTAACCTCAACTATGAAACTACTAAAAGAAAACATTGGGCAAACACTCCAGGACATTGGTCTGGGTAAAGATTTCTTGAGTAATACCTCAAAAGCACAGGCAACTAAAGCAAAAATGGACAAATAGGATTACATCAAGCAAAAAAGCTTCTGCACAGCAAAGGAAACAATCAACAAAGAGACAACCTACAGAATGGGAGAAGATATTTGCAAACTACTCATCTGACTAGCGATTAATAACTAGAATACATAAAGAGCTCCAACAACTCAATGGGAAAAAAATCAAATAACCAGATTAAAAAGTGGGCAAAGGATCTAAACAGACATTTCTCAGAAGACATACAAATGGCCAATAGGTATATGGAAAAAATGCTTAATCTCATTAGTCATCAGAGAAATGCAAATTAAAACTACAAAGAGAGATCATTTCACCCCAGTTCAAATGGCTTTTTGTCAAAAAGATAGGCAATAACAAATGCCAGCAAGAACACGGAGAAAGGGGAACCCTCATACACTACTGGTGGAAATGTAAATAAGTACAGTCACTATGCAGAACAGTATGGAGGTTCCTCAAAAAACTAAAACTAGAACTAACTACCATGATGTAGTAATCCCACTGCTAGCTATATACCCAAAAGAAAGGAAATCAGTGTATCAAAGAGCTATCTGCACTCCCATGTTCACAATAGCCAAGATTTGGAATCAACGTAAGTGTCCATCAACGGGTGAATAAAGAAAATGTGGTACATATACACAATGGAATACTATTCAGCCTAAAAAAAAAGAATGAAATCCCGTCATTTGCAAACATGGATGGAACTGGAAAACATTACATCAAATGAAATACGCCAAACACAGAAAGACAAATTTCATGTGTTCTCACTCATATGTGGGAGCTAAAAATTAAAACAATCTCATAGAGATAGAGCAGAATGCTGATTACCAGAGGCTGGGAAGGGTAGTGGTGGGGGAGGGGGGGGGAGGAATAAAGCGGGCATGGTTAATGGGTGTAAAAATACACTTAGAACGAATAAGACCTAGTATGCACAACAAGGTGATTATCTATAGTTGACGATAAGTTACTGTATATTTTAAAATAACGAAGAGTGGAATTGGATTGTTCCTAACAAAAAGAAATGATAAATCCTTGAGGTGATGGATACCCCAATTACCCTGATGTGATTATTACCCATTGTATGTCAGTATCAAAACATCACAAGTACTCCATAAATATATAACTATTAATCATAATAATTAAAAATTTAAAAATGTTTAAAAAAGAGAAAAAAGTTAGAAATACACAGTAGTCCTTTATCCTCAGAGTATAAGTCCTAACATGCCCAGTGCATGCCTGAAATCACATATAATACCAAACTCAATATATACCATGTTTTTTCTACACATACATAACCTATGATAAAGTTTAAATTATAAATTAAGCATAGTAAGATATTAGTAACTAATCAAAGGAGAAAAATTATAGCAATGTACTGTAATAAAAGCTATGTGAATGTGGTCTCTCTCACAGCATTTTACTGTACTGTACCACGGGTAACTGAAACTGCAGATAGAGGGGGACTACTGCAGTTTCGCTCTCCGTGTCAATTTTTACTAACTTATTCCTATCTGCATATAAAAATGCTGTAATTTCTCCCATCTTGAAAAAAAGCCATCTCTTGACCACACATTTCCCTCCAGTTACTGCCTAGCAATCCTCCTCTTTTCTCCCAGTTTATTCACATAGCAGCAAAAGACTATTTCAGACCTCCTCTCTTCCCAGACACTCAACATCACCTTCCACTATCCTCGCTCTCACCAGGTAAGTCTGCATTTGCCTTTGCTGGGAAAAACAGAAGCGATCAGAAAGAGAACTTTCAATTACTCCTATTACCACTATCTACCCGCCCACGGGTGCTGGTACCCTGCTTCCACTTAAAGCCAACCCCTCCATTTGTATATGCCACCCATCCCTTTTTGGCCTTATTAACAGCACTGCTCTATAGCAACTGCCCCTTCTCACTCCTTCCATCAATTTCTCCTCTATTAACTCATTCTCGTAAGTAAACAAAATGCTGTAATTTCTTTCATTTTCAAAAAAACTTTCTCGTGACCCCCAATTTCCCTCTGGATATTGTCCCATTTCTCTAGCCCCCACAGGAAAAGAAAAAAAATAGAAAACTGCCCATGTTTTCTCCTTCTAATTCCTTTCCTCCCATTCTTTCTTAAACTCATTCCAAAGAGTTCTTTTATATTCACCTTCAACTGCTGAGAATGATCCTGGCTCAGGATCACCAATGAATGACCTTCACATTTTAAAATCCAATCATTATTCTTAGTCTTCATCTTCTTGACCAATCAATCAGTAATATTTAATAGTTGATCATTCTTCCTTGAAACATACCCTTTTTGAGACCTACACAGGGTTTTCTTCCTATCTCACTAGTCATTCCTCCTTCTTGGTGTCTTCTTACTGGTTCATCCTTATTTTTCTGACCTGCAAGGGAGTGCCCCAGGCTCTGTCCTCTCACCACTTCTCTATCAATTCTTGTCTCTTTTACAGTCGAATTCCGTTTCACAGCTTCATGTAAGTACTATTTAAACACTGATTATCAAAATTTTTTTTTTTTTTTTTTTTTTTTTTTTTTGAGACAGAGTCTTGCTCTGTTGCCCAGGCTAGAGTGCCGTGCTCACAGCAACCTCCAACTCCTGGGCCAAACTGATCCTCCTGCCTCAGCCTCCCAAGTAGCTGGGACTACAGGCACGTACCACCACATCTGGCTAATGTTTTCTTTTTTTCTATTTTTAGTTGCCCAGCTAACTTTTTTCTATTTTTAGTAGAGATGAGATCTCGCTAGTGCTCAGGCTGGTTTCGAACTCCTGACCTCAAGCAATCCTCCTGCGTCAGCCTCCCAGCGTGCTAGGATTACAGGCCTGAGCCACCGTGCCCAGCCTATCCCAAATTTTTATCTCCAGCCCATACTCTTCCTTGCTATTCCAGATCCATATATCCAACTTCCTGCTCAAATTTTCCATTTTTATGTCTGGTAGGCATCTCAATTTTAGTATGTCCTAAAAAGGACTCTTGGTCTTCTTCCTCCAAAAACTACTCCTCCAGTAGCCCTTTCTATCTCAGTAAATGACAAATCCATCATTCCAGTTAAGCTGACCAGGACAAAAACCATGGATTCACCCTTGGGTTCTCCTATTCTACAATCTACATCCAATCCATCAAGATAGCCTACTTGCTTACCTTTTCAAATCTATCCAGTATCTGACTACTTCTCACCATCTCCACCACTACCACCGTGATCCAAGTCATCATTATCTCTTGCCTGGATAATTACTGCAACCTCCTAACGACTCTCCGTTTCTACTCTTAATAACTCTACAGTCTGTTTTTAGTAAAAGCAGTTAAATTGAGACTTTAAAAACCTAAATCAGATTATTTCATTGCCCTGGTCAAAATCTCACAGTGACTCCCCATTTATTTCGCTTACAGGAAAAGCCAAAGCCTCTATAATGGCACAAGGTCCTTTGTAATCTGGCCCAAAATTTAAAACATAAAACCAAACAACCAACAAAAAACAAAAGGCAAAGTACAGAAAAACTGCTATTGATTTTTAAATAGTATAATTATGATAAAAGCCAACCTCTAAGAGTATTTTAGGCACTGCTCTAAAACACTTTACATAAATAAACCTACTTAATATATATAAGTAGGTTATGTGAGGAAAGAATTAGTACTGCATTTTACAGATTAGAAAATCCAAAGACATACAGCTAGTAAGCTGAAGAGCCAGAATTTGAACCTCAGAAACCTGACTCCAGAGTCCACGTTTTAATACCACTCAATACTGTAGAATACTATAAATTCAATGAATACAAACTGACCTCTTAAAAAATGTAAAAATCAAAAGAATACTACTTATTAAAAGGATTAATATTCCTTAGCTATCAAATTCTTTAACCAACATTTTACAAGACTACATTTAGTTTAAATAATCACATTTGGCTATGTCTACAAAAATATATAAAAATCCCAGATCGTTTTATGACATTTAATTTTGGCTGAAAAACTTCAAGAATCTTTATGTTAGGACTAAACCAGATGTTCCCACGAAGTCTCTTCCTGCATTAGTATTTCATAAAATATAATCTCTTAAAACAATACAAAATTATAGAACGAAAACAGAAAACTGTATAAAATAAATTTAAACAAGTAACACAAAAGGTAAATGACCTGGCTGAGAACTAGTAATAGCTGGGTTATGGACTTGTTTCAGGTCCAGTCTTGACATCTTTATCTAACCCAAGATTAAACTGTCGACATCAAACATCCCTAGTCTCAGCCTATCCTTTACCATATTCCTGGTGATGGGGTAATAGGGTAACCATTTGTCACATTTAAATAAAAAGGACATTTCCCAGCATATTTGCCTATTACATCTGGTACCTTGTGGAAAACAAAATTAGCTGTTATCACACCAAACCAAAGAAAGAAAAGAAAATGGTTTCAATTTGAAAGATTTTCCAGGATGAAATTTCTATAACCTCTTTTACTAAAATCAGTGAAACACATTTAGGCCAACAGAGCTAGACTTAGGAAGTTCAAAATTCTTTATGCAAGAATAATAAACACAGAAAACAGCAAGATCATTGTTGTTACCACCTCTCCTGAAGGTAAGATTGTTGGCCTCTTTATAAATATGCAAAACTATATACCGTGCTTCATTTTTTGTTTACCTAGGTTTTTAGATGGAACAGCACCCAGAAGAGTTTCTCACAAAGAATTCATTTTGTACAAAGTCGAATGTTCCAGTTTTTTTGGCAGAACATTCAGAGCTTTTATACTTAATACAGCAAAATTACAATGTAAAAATACCAATGCCTTACAATAATTGAGATACAACTGCCTAACTAACCTGCTTGGTGGGAGTCCAGTCTTGAACAAAGAAGGAGGAGAAGTAAATTCAGCTTTTGTAGATGGAAGTGCTGTTTCTTTCTCTGAATTTCCAGTTCTTCCCTGCTGTACCTTAAAAAAAAAGGTTATTAGCTTGTTTAATAGAACACTCAAGCATAATGTACTTAAGATGTTAAAATAAGTTTTTAACATTTGATTTGAAGCAAATACAAAGAATATTTGGTTGCAGAATATTTATTCAAATTAACCTATTTTAGAAGACCATCAGGTGAAAGGCATCAACAAAGCTGAACTGTGGGATGAAAATGTTCCCACTATTAAAAAGTTCACATTAATGCCACTCAGAAGCCCAATAAACTGTAACTCTTTGAGACTTTCATAAATTCCCCCAGATCACCACAAATAGTCCAAGAGTCTGATATACTCGGTTATGACTTCCTATTTCAGAGTTCAAGAAAGGCCTCAAAGAATTTTCCCCTTCTGTGTTCACTATTCTTACCTAAGAAAATACAATCAGTGGCTATTTTATTCATTCTGAGCATTTTCTTTTCACACTTGAGTTGCTGTAACACAAATGTGAAAAATCTGCTACTGCACATCCATACCATTTCTCCCCTGGGTTCCCGTCACCATTAACGGTACCACTATTCTGCCAGTTCAGTAGTCCGTGAAGCTTGAAGTCAGTCATCTGTCTCCATAACACCTCTTCCCCCCTCCTTTATATTAACTTTCAAACCAGGTATCTACTTACCCCATAACTTCTCCAAGATTTGCCCACCCCTCTGCTCTAACCAAACCCTGTGAGAGTGGTCCAGCTGTGCTTCTCTAGACTAGTGAAATGTCTTGTTTATGCTCCTTTGCTTTTATACTCACCTATCTTCAAATCATCATCAAATTATTAAATTTAAACAAACTAATTTTCCCTACACTTAAATAACATCATATATTTTATGCCCTATGTAAAGTCTACTGCCCCTGCTCCATTTAAATCCAGTATGACTCTCCTTCCCCGTGAGGCAAAGGCCATGAGAATCTCAGACAACCTGACTGATATTATTTGAACCACTGATTCAGTTCCAGAAATCATCTATCTTCCAACTAATCACTGTGTGAAAACAGAAACCCCTTTCTTGTACTTAAGTCAATATAGTCAGATCTTTTATTAATAGTGCCCAATCCAATCTCTAATTGATACCTTCATATAATTAGGGTTTTACATTGAGTTTATTTGAAAACGAGTTCTGCTACTTTAAAAAAATCCACTTAAAAGGCACCAATCTTAATGAGAGATGATGAGGATTAGCACTGAGGCAATGGGGCAGACAGGCCAAACTGACAGGATCTGGTGACAGACGAGGTGAACATGATTCACTCAAACATTTATTAAATATCTATTACATACCAGAAGCTGAGACTACAGAGAGAAACACAACAATCACAGACTTTAGGAAAACACAGACACACAATACAATGAAAAGCAATACAATAAATGCCGTGAAAAAAAAAACCTATGGGATTAAAGATGCCATGGGAACACAAAAAGAAATGAATTACTCGGACTGGGGATGTCAGGAATACTCACAGAGTTGACACTATGGCCCCAACTGCTCCCTGACCACCAGCAATTTATATCCAACTTCTTACACATCTAACGGGCATCTCAAAGCTACCACAGCCAAAACAAAACTACCAATTTCCCCTACTCTGATCCTCTCCCATATAAGTCTTCCCATATAAATAAATGGTACCATTACCTACCAAGTTGCTCAAGGAAAAGAAAACATCCCAGGAATTATCTAATATCCATAGACATCCAATATGTCAACTTTACCTTTACAATATACACCAAATTCCATCAATTATGATGTCCCTCCTAAAACGCAAATGAACCTGTCTCTCTACTTTTGCTCTTTCCTCTCTAAAATCCACCCTCAGGACATAGCCAAAGCAACTCATTAAAAGTGTAAATCAATTCATGTCTCTTCTCGTTCTCCAATAGCTTCCCATTATAAACAAAACAAAATCAACTTCTTAACAAGGCCTACCAGCACTTACATGGTATGGGCCCTCCCTACCTCTCTGAACTGTTTTCCTCTATTCTTCCCCAACTCATCTTTATTATGCGTGGTCACAGCAGCCTTTTTTCTCATTCTTTTTAACTTACAAGCTCCTCTTCTCAGGGCTTTTGTACTAGATATTCCTTCTACTTATAACATTCTCTCCCCAGATTATCCTATGGCTTTCTTCTTCTAATCATTCAAGTATCATTTCAGTATCTCCTTAGAGTGGCCTTCTCTTAACATTACCAATCTTTATCATATTATCACTTTTTATTTACTTCATAGCATTTTTCACTAGTATTGTTATCTGAAGTTATTTATTTTGTTGGATGATTACCGTCTTCCTGCTGCCACTGTAACACAGGATCTTTGAAGGCATGGACTATGTCCAACATAAATCTGTATCCCAAGTGCCAAGAAAACAGTATCTGGCGTGTAGTAAGTACACAATATTTGTTATTTGACTGACTTGGGATTCAGCTTAAATGTCACTTCTTCAAACTCCATAAAACACGGAGTTTATAAACTATATAATCTTTGGCATGATTATTTAATACCTATCTTTTCCCATTAAGACACACGAACTTCAAGACTACAGGGTCTGTATATGCTGACCTCCTCTCCCCACCCAAACCTAATACACTTCCTGGCATAGTCAATACTCTATTAAAAAATGAGGAGGAAGCGGGAAGGGTTGGGGAAGAGAAGCAGGAGAGGTAGTAAAAGAGAAAGAGGGAGAGGAGTATAGATGAAAGAGTATCTACAATAGAGAGAAAGGTTAGAGGAGATATCGGAAAAAAACAGGGTAGATTTTTAAACACGTAAAAATTGCTTGTGTTTCCTAGCTTTTTTTCCTTAATGTCTTCATAATATATTCATTATATTAAACAATTCTGAAAATTCTCACCATTCTAGCAACTTTACTAGTCAACTTACATTTATCATTATCCACTTGTCTTCACTCAGGATTACACAAACTCAAATTTGTCTAACCAGAACATAATGATATTATTTCAGATGACCTATTTTAAGAATGACTGTAAGACACTATGACTGATTTTCTAAAAACAAATTCATGTCGTATCATACAAATCCAAACACAGCTTAAGTCTGTAACCTCGAGAAGCTAAGTATTCATCCAAATTATGCTACCACTGTACCAAAAGGTTCTGAATTATTTTTTGAAATTTCCTTCAGTTGCTCATCATATAGAAAGCATCGCTTATAAAAGTTTAACATTACAAACAATATCTTTAAAAAAAACTTAAGGAAATTGTGGTATGCCCAAATAATAACTTATGCAGCTCTTTAAAATTATATTTATCCAAAAATTTTAATACCCTAGGAAAATATTTACCACGTTAGGGTCAAAAAAAGAAAAATAGAAAATCATAAATGAATTACCACAATTTTGTTTCAACCCACAAAAACAAAAAAATTTTGAAAACGACAACCTTTAGGACTTTGAAAGCGATGAAAAAATAACTGAGCAGACCAAATAAAGCTGAATCCTAAGTCAGCAATGAGAAAGCAAAGACATATTGATTATCATGAAACCAAAACGTTCAGGAATTGACAACTCCAGCTCTGAGAACATTCTGAATCAGCCAGGCATATACCCTCTAGGCAGGATACTGAAATGTCTCTTCTGAAAAAAATCAGATTACCATAAAAAGAAAAAAAAAAAAAAAGTAAAACCACCTGAAGATACTGACATCAGGAAATGTGAAAAATCCTCAGCCCTGCAGTGAAGCCCAGAATCCGCAAGTTGCATTCACATGCACAGAGCTTCCAGCAAATTTTTTAGTAGCCAACTCTCACATTAGTGTATGGCCAACAATCAACAAACGTTTCAGAAAAGTCCAAGTCAGGAGATAAAAAGAACAAACTTAAATAATCAACTTGAAGAAAACAGATTATGCAGGAAAAGCAAACGTGACTAAAACCAACAACCTATCACTGATATCCTTCGAGAGATAAAGGGGGGAAAAAGATACCGCATTATTGCATGCATGAACAAGAACGGGATGCTACAATTAAATAATAAAGAAAAAATTTCTTGGAAATTAAAATTTTAACAATGGAAATAAAAAACTCAGTAGAAGGTTGTAAGGCTAAAGAAATCTCCCAGATAATGAAAGACAGAGAGGGAAAATAAGAGAGAAAAGATAACAAAATTAGAGGGTCAGTAGAGAAGGTCCCAAATCTGTCTAGAAGAGAAAAAAGAAAGCAAAGTAAAAAACTAATAGAAAGTTTCCCAGATGTGAAGGATATGTGCTTCCAGATTAAGAGGGTGAAACTCAGTGCTTGGTACAATGGACCAAAATATTAATAGACCAAGAGACACACTGAAATTTCACAACATTGGAGACAAAGCTCTTAGATCCACAGAGTGGAAAAAAAAAAATCTATGCAGGTGTGCACACATGTGGATACAAAAATATTTTAAGAAAAGGTGGTGGTCACTTTTTCTTGTTCATACATGTTACTCATTTCCACTAGTCATTTCTCTCCTGCCCCTCACCCCTAATTATATAATTTAGAATTGTTCTTGCATCCAATTGACTTTATTTTTATACCTATTACATTTCATCTTTTGTGTAAAAAAAACTTTCATGTCAAAGTATATAAAAGGCTATTACCTCAAGAATGTCAAAATGTTGATAATCACTGAGGCTGTAAGATAAGCACCTAGGGGTTCATTTGTACTATTCTACTTGTTACATTTGAAAATTTACATAATGAAAAGTAAAAGTTTTCTTAAAGAGGCCAATGGGTTGTCACTCAAGGATAAAAAAATAATATTTGTAGTAGATGAGAAAAGAACTTAAATTATGATTCTTAAATCCATTCCTTTGCCAATCACCATCGTGAGTTCAGGCCCTAGTTCCTTTCATTCCTACAGTACTACGACAGCTCCCCATCTAGTCTGTGGCTCCTTCCATCCCCTTAAATTCTACAGTCCACACTGCTGCCAGTTTCTTTTCTAAAAACCAGATCTTCACGCTATTTTAGTGCTTGAGAGCTTTCAAACAGCTTTCTACTAGCTACACAAATGTCTGCAAGCTAGTTTAAGATTAAGGTCTTTCCCATCATGGCTCTATTTCCACCCTTTCCAACAGACCACAATATACATAAATAAAAAATGTTTGCTACATGCATTAACATTCACACCCTCTTCCCAAATTAGTATTTCTAACAGACATGTTACTATTTCAACACATTACCACGGCAGAAAACC
>CAUYSK010104904.1:0-19027 GCA_963575035.1 Avahi laniger
TATATGTGTGCACAAAGAGTGCAATGTGCACCAATCAATGGGATGGACATATTTGAAACCTGGACTGAGGAGGGGGGAAGGGCAACACACGTAACCTAAACATCTGTACCCTCATATTATGCTGAAATAAAAAAAAAAAAAAAAAACCACAGTGAGACTCCTCAGCTGAACGAGTGCCTTAATCTTCAGATAATGGTCACTGAAGCTAATACTGATCCACTCGAATATTTTTCTTGAGTCTACCTCAAGTTAGCCAAAATTAAGTGGGAAGAAAATATTCATGAATCAAATCAATAAAGTAGACCTGAGGAGTATGTACAGAGAAAACTTTGTGTGATTTTACTGGCACATTGAGATGCCTGCAAGTAAACAGATCAGAAACCTACCATATTTTTTGAGGGGATTGTTTTGTCAAAGGAACAACAAATCCAGAATATAAAACTTTTTGACTTTTGTACTTCAATCCTTGGAGTTGCACAAGTAGGAAGAACACTATTAAAAATTCTATACCACCATATAGGTAATTTTTCTTCCAAATTACACTCATTTCAGATATACATATAAAGGGTAACAAATAACAAAGAATATCTCAGAAAACAAACAACAGAGTCAAGAACAATGAGTGAAAAGGAAAATTAGGGAGGGTCTCATTAAGGTGTTTCTCCAACAGTCAAGGTAGGAGTTCCTATAATGCCTGGACTAGAGTATTTTATTAGTATTCTGGAAAAGTGATTTCAGTGTGTTTCTCATTCTCCACATTGCCAAATGGGAATTTTTATTCAGGTAATCCAGCCCCTTCTCCTCAGTTATATAAACTGAGATGTAAAAAACAAATAAGATATCTTTTGGTTTATAGATTGTCAAACAATGAGGGACTCATCAATACCAAATGGATTACCTAGAGATCTTGAACATAGAGTTGAATGCAGTAATTGAATGGGAATTTGGTTTATCGTCTTTGAAAATACAAGATTGACTGACTGCTGCAGAGACAGGATATGTGTTTACTAAACCTACTTCCTTTTCTTCGAGATCCAGCTAAAGTACATTTGCTAGCCTCCTTTGCATTTGGATGTAATTATATCACAGGCAATATGGTATAAGCAGAATTAACGTGGACCACTTCTAGGACTGGCCTTTAAAAATTTCCCATGTGCACACTCCATGATTTTTCTCCCCAGTCAGCTTAATTCAGATAAGCATAACAAACTTAAAAATTACACGTTGAAGATAGTGGGCCTAAAGTATGCAATTCCCTTGCTCTTTGGATTGCCACTTGGAGGCACAGCCATTTTAGAGGAAAAAAAAAAAAACACTAAAAAAAATAAGTATAATATATTAATTTATCTGTTTTTTAATCTTTATATATGTTTGGGTTTATTTACAGTCTTCTACTTCTACCTTACCTAGTACACATAGGTTATTGCCAGACATATGAAACTTAATAATATGATAAAATTTGTACATGTGTCGAAATTCCCTCTTATTTATAGATTTAATCAGTGTGTTATTATATAGATCATCTCAAGTTAATTCACTCAATTAAGCAAATAGTTCCGGGTAACTATTTATGCATGACACTGAGCTATTGGAGATAAAGCAGTGAATAAGATAGTAATCTTGCCCTGGAGAAACTCATGGTCCAGTAGAATTTAGAATACAGTCACGCACCACATAACAAAGTTTTGGTGAATAACAGACTATATATATAATGGTGGTTCCATAAGATTATGATAGATTTGAAAAATTCCTATCACCCAGTGACATTGTAGTTGTTCTTAATGTTGTAACACGACACATTACTCATAGGTTTGTGGTGATGTTAGTGTAAACACACCTACTGTGTTGTACAGAAGGTGTAGCACATATAATTATATACAGTACATAATATTTGGTAATGATAAATAAAAGAATATGTTACTGGTTTATGTATTTAATCTACTATAGTTTTTATCTTTATTTTAGAGTGCACCTTTTCTTATGTACAAAAAAGTTAGCTATAAAACAGCCTCAGACAGGTCCTTCAGGAGGTATTTCAGAAGAAGCCATTGTTGTCATAGGAGGTGATAGCTCCACGTGTGTTATTGCCCCTGAAGACCTTCCAGTGGGACAGATGTGGAGGTGGAAGATAGTGATATTGTTGATCCTGACTCTGTGTAGGCCTAGAGTGTGTGACTGTGCCTTAGTTTTTAGTAAAAAAAGTTTAAAAAGTAAAATTAATAAATAAAATTAGTAGAAAAAATCTTACAGAATTAGGATATAAAGAAAGAAAATATTAAAAAAAGAAAATATTCTGTACAATTAAGCTGTTATTACAAAAGAGTCAAAAATTTTAAAAAAATTAAAAAATGTATAAAGTAAAAGAGTTACTGCCAGCTATGGTTAATTTATTATTGAAAAATACTGTTTTATAAATTTAGTGTTGCCTAAGTGTACAGTGTTTATGAAGTCTACGGTAGTGCACAGTAATGTCCTAGGCCTTCACATTCACTCACAACTCACTCACTGACTCATGCAGAGAAACTTCCAGTCCTGCAAGCTCCATTCATGGTAAGTGCCCTATATAGAGGTACTATATTTTATCTTTTTATTACATTTTTACTGTACCTTTAATGTTTAGATATGAAATACTTCCCATTGTGTTATAATTACCTACAGCATTCAGTCCAGTATCATGCTGTACAGGTTTATAGCTTAGGAGCAATAGACCATGCCATATAACCTGGGTGTGCAGTAGGCTAGACCATCTAAGTTTGTGTAAGTACATTCTACGATGTTCGCACGACAAAATCGGCTAAGGATGTATTTCTTAGAACATATCCCCGTTACTAAGGGACACATGACTATAAAAATTAATAAGAGAATGTGGTAAACGCTACTGTGAAATGAGAACAGTTCTAGAGGAGTACAGAGGAAGGACATCTGAGCTGGTGCTAGATGACAGAAAAGACTTCAGAGAGAAATGACTAAACCTAGGCATCAGGAATGAGTAGAAGTTATCCAGGCAAGATTAATTCAGAAGGAAACAATGATGTAAAAACCCATAAATATAACAGAAAATTAGATTATGACATATTTGTATGCCATATTAAGGAATTATGACATTTTCTTAGGGCAACAAAGCATCGTTTATGGGTTAAAATCAAAAGAGTAACAATATTGATTTAGTGCAGTACTTGTAGCACAA
This sequence comes from Avahi laniger, assembly GCA_963575035.1. Taxonomy (NCBI): domain Eukaryota; kingdom Metazoa; phylum Chordata; class Mammalia; order Primates; family Indriidae; genus Avahi; species Avahi laniger. The sequence goes on from CAUYSK010104904.1 coordinate 3,188, forward strand.
TTCTCAGAGTGTGTTTGGACTGACCCAGTTTTCCCTCATTTCTTGCTGGTAGTTCTCAAGACAAACCATAGACTGTGCCAGGAATGCAATATACTGAGGTAGGGAGGAACCTCTGAGGCAGCCTGGGCCTTGTTCCTCTCTTCCCTGGTAGCAGGATGTCCTTCAATGCTTTTCCCACTGAGTCTCATGGTCCCTGAGGTATATAAGCTAGGGCAGACTACTTTTCAGCATCCCTTGGCTGTGGTGCAAAGGAGCACGTAAAAAAACACTCCATTGATCTCGAGCAGCTTTGTTAAGCCTTGGGGACAAGCTCACAATATATCCTAGGCATGTTTTGGGTCCCTTGCTTCCTATCTGTAAGCAAACAGTCCACTTCATGTAACTTGCTGTGTATGAGTTGCATATTCTACACTTATTCTTGAGAACTACAAGCAAGAAAGGGGGTAGAACTGGGTAAATTCAAGGGTACTCACAAAACTGTCCTTCAGTCCACCCTCCAGTGCACAGTCCAGGGTAGAGGCATCAGCCTAGAGGCACAGAAGCTGGATGTGCAGCTGGATTTTTTATGGGAAGGATGGGTAATAAATGGAACACAGGTAACCCCACGCCACTCCCCTACCCCCGCTGATGTGAGTGAGTTGGCTACACAGATTGAGGCAGAGAGAAATCAACATGGCAACAGGGGAACTTGGTTCAAGATTCCTTGGTTGTTGGGCATTATGTTATCACTCATTCTTGGAGCCAGAAACCTGGGGAAGTAGGTAGCCTTTGGATCCTCAGGCACCTGAGAAGGAAGGAAAAAGAGTCCCCCAGACAGTCCCTTAGGCATCTGAGAGTGAACCTGCAGGAGCAATGCAGTCCTACAAAAGAGGAAACTTTGCTTAAAGAGCAGATATAGAGAAAGGCCAGGAAAGTCTCATGAAGCCTTGTTGATGAGTTTGTTGGATAAAGGGACATTGAAGATCCAAATGTGTTGGGCTGGATGGCACAGTTAGAAATCGGGCCAAGGTCTCTGGATTCCCACCAGAGGCCAATGGCCCTATACTCCTACCAAGATAAAAGGGAAAAGGAGTGGAAATCAGACATTTCTGTGATTCTTGAACACTGGATCCCACATGACAATATTCCCAGGCCCTCCTAGCAGAAAAATTGAACTGATGACATCTGATATTTGGGGACAAATGCATGACCCATCCTGTTTATCTGCCTGTGGTGCTCATCTACTAGCAGGTGGAGTCCTTTGGGCCATTTCGGGTGCTAGTGGCTGTGGTTCCCACCACTGAGTGTGTTGTAGGCATTGAGATATTGGCTGCTTATGGCACATTTCCCAAGGGGTATGCCCCCAACAGCTGAGAATCTGAGCCATAACAGGGGGGCATTCCCACTCCGGTCCACCACCTAAGTTACCCAGACAAAAGCAGTATGGTATACTAAGTGGAGCAAAGGACATTATCTTGTTAATTCAGGACTCACTGCTAACTCCCCTGTCACAAGGTAACAGCCCAATTTGGCTGTTCAAAAAAGCCTTCAGGCCAAGAAGACTAACAGTGAACAGTTGCAGGCTCAACGCCAAGGCCACTTTGATGAATAGCCAAAAAGAATTTCAGATACAATCAAACAAAAATATTTAGCTCTGACTAAAGTTTCAACACCTGGTAGATCTCTTTGGGTATGGAGCACAGCATTACTCACCTTGGGGGTTCTTTTGGCCTCGTTATTAAGCAAGAGGACCAGCAATGTCATCGACTTTACCATAGCAGGCCTTGAAAGCCATTCATCACGCCATAGTCCAGGTATTTCCTTTCAAATCTTTAGAAACTGCTAGCCCGGTAAAATTACAGGTGTCTTCAACCCCCATATCTGCTGATTGGAGTCTGTGACAACAAAAAACTGCCATTGGGGTGCAAAGCCTCTCCAATTTTGGACACGTAAGTTGTCCAAAGGGGATACACCCCTTTTGAATGGTAATTCCTTGTTTGATATTTGACACTGACGGAGATTAAGTATCTTACGGCTGGAGTATCACATGTGATACTGTGATGTAAAGTACCCATTCTCACCTGGGTGCTTACAAACTACCAATAAAACTGGACAGGCTCAACAGAGCTCAATTATCAAATGGAAATGGTACCTTCAAGATCAGGCCCTGCTAGGCCCCCAGGGGTTGATTGGCTTCTCAGAAGAAACTAAGCAACCCAGAGGGCATCCTGTGGCTCTTTCTCTGACTACCTAGAACCCAAGAGTCAGAGATATTCTTTCTGACAGTATGGCATGGTTGGCTCTGCAAAACAAGCAAATGCGGTCCCTTAGGCTGTAGCCACCATCTGGCCAGTGGGTGGTCATCTTTTGACTGAGACTGTACGTGGATGTTCTGCTCAATGGACCAAACTACATACAATATTGATGGCCATGCAGGCCACCCCTACCACCATATCTGGCTACATTTTCAACAACTCATGGGCCATTGCCAACAACCTAGCCATCTGGTCAGGAATGGGAACTGAGTGACTGGATTGTTAAAAGATCTTCTGTGTTGGGACAAGAACTATGGCAATAGCTTGCTACCCGAGAGGGACAAATACATGGTACTCATGTGGATATTGAGACTACAATAGCCACCCTTAAGAGTAACATAGGCCATGTTTTATATACCACGTGTGACTTCACTCTGATCAAGGAACACCCTTCACTTCCCAAACAACAAGACAGCGGGTGCACTCATGAAATACAACAGACTTTCCACACACCCTGTCGTCTGCTGGCCAACTGAGCCTTTGAATGACGAACGTCAGACTCACACAGCAACTTCAGAAAGGACATCAAGATAGCATAAGCGGGGCAACACCTATTCTCTAACTAAAGCAATATGAACACTAAACATTGCACTCCAATGCAAGAGAAAACACAGTACTGCTGCATATGTTGAGAAATCCTGAGCTTGGAGGAGATGGAGGTGGACCAGGCAGCTGCCTGATTAGGCTATGCCTGTGAAATTCCAATCTCAATATTCCCAATCTTTCTTTTTTCTTTTTCTCTTCTGTGTACACATACTGAGAGTTATTTGTGTCACCTGCTGCCATAGTCCCCATTACAGGTTCTCTAGACTGTAATCTGGAGGCGGTGCCCACCTTGGTGTCTTTCTCCATGGGACTTCACAGAGGTGAGGTAGGACCAAGGAATGCCAGGGTGCTAGGTCCTCTAGTGGTGCCATGGACAACTGTTAGTTCCAGTTGGGTGAGCAGTGTTATCAGGTATGTCAAGTTTGTACAAGATGTCACCTCCTTTCCTGGGCTAGAAGACTGAGGACGAAAGTTCTGGCTGAAGAAACAAGGGAAATATGTGTCAGCAGATGGTGTATTCCCAGGATAGGGGCAGAGAGACTGGATCGCCATTCTAACTTAGCCCAGCCTCTGTCTGAAGGGAACACCTGAGACTCCAGAAGAGTGAAGGGTGGGGCACTTAACTGTCAACCTGCTTTTTCCCAAGGACATGGCAGCAGAGGCCTGGAAGTCTAATACCTTCGCTAGACTCTCCCAAGCTGTGGCCGCACTGGGTAACGTGACAAAATGTTGGATCTGTCACCCTAGAGCTTGTTATATCACAGACCATAGTGACTTTCTTGTCCTGCCAGTTGTAAACTACACCAGCATCCCTAACACCACAGTGTACACCAACAGAACCAGAATCCTCGCTAACTCAGTGAAGATCCGGGAGGGAGCTGCAGATGCTTTGTTGTAACTTACCCAACTCTGCAGCAGAGTGTCATGACTTCAGTGGGATGGTATTTTGATACACCAAGCCCCACTGAGTACATTGAGGAGAAGTGTCCCAGTGATGACTATGAAACAAAGACTAGACTATTCCAAGCCCTCTGTGTGGGGCTTCATGAAAAATATTGTATGGGGGACACCGAATTAATACAACTGTGATATCAATGAGACTTGGCTCGTGAATACCGATCCCTCCATACACCTCAGTCAGTCTGAAACATGTTAAGACACTTAGTAAATATAGTAATGGCACAATATGTATGTTTAGAAAATTCCCATATTAAATGACATTAGGAGAAATTAGAAAATAATGAAATTTTCATTGCAGCAAATGTTAAGAAGTCTATTTTGGTTTGAAATCAAGTAATTAAAAGGAAGTAAAAACAGTTCAATATATGTATATTTGAATTATATGTCATGAAAGAAACTATCCATGTGCAGCATAGATAGTAACTAAAAGAAACTTAATGCATCAATCAATTTTGACAAATCATATATAAATCTATTTAATGTCACTGCTAAACCATTTAAGATTTTAAATAAAATGTGTCTTATATAATGTAACATTAATGGCTATGTTAATATTTTCAGATAGTTGAGGCAGAACTGTACTGACTCTTTTATTGTCTGATAGTTCTCTTTCCAAATACAGGAGAAAGAAAGGCTTTACTGTTACGATTTATTTATTTTCTGTGGCTCCACAGTATTTCGCCACATATTTATTGTTTTGGTGTATTTCATTATACATTTATTATTATCAAAATGTGTTTTTGCAAGTATTTTATTTCTGTGTTTGGGAATCCTCCCTATATAATATGTACTTAAATAATGACATTCCTCAGTTCTATCATTGCTGGAAATGTCTATAGCCTAATCTTTATGAATGGCAAGAGATTTCTATATGAAAGGTAGACAACTATTTATTTATACCCATCAGTAGAGTTGCCTATAAGTTATAAATTTTTTTACTGACAAGTCCAATTTTTCAAAATAATAACATGTAAACTCACACTGTGTCTCGTTATGTAAGACTGTAGGATTATATGAGTCAAGAAATAACTATATACTAAGACTAGTGTGAAATATGATTATTATGAATGTTTACCATATCCTATAATGAAATCAAAACTTAGAAAGTTATATGTCACACTTTTTACTTTGTTCATGTCTAACTTCAAGGCATAGCAATTGAAACTTATTATTTTGAGAGCTACAATCATCAATATAGTTTTATTATTTTTTACTACAAAATTTGTTTCCAATTCTTTCTGTCTTTGAATTATACATTCTTAATTTAAAGATGGCTATATTAAACTTAGAATACTAGTCCATCAATTTGTGTGTTATAGCTCTAAATTCTGCATTTGTGGGGTGATGCTAAACTCTGAAGTTAAAATGATGTCCAGATAGCCCTATTATAAATTAATAAACTACCATTACATATTCATCCGATAATGTTTCCCTTACCAATGTTGTAAATATTCATTATTCTTTGGAGTATTAACTATTTTTTGCTATTTAACCTAAAGAGTGATAGTTCTTATATGTCTCTTCTCAATCTTGATTCTGTATACTAAAAAGAAACATCAGTATGGCATCAAATTGCATAGGTCCAAATGCTAACCATGTTGAGCGATTTGGTTGAGAAATTTCTTCTTTGTCAAGTGATAGTGACAGTGGAGTTGAGTGAAACAGTCATCATGAACACTGTCATTCTGTAGTCTCTTTTTTTGCAGACAGACACTCTTCATACATTTGTTTTTTTAACTTGCTACTTTATGGATAACATTCAACATTTTTATAATTATGGATATTATTTTTGTTTTCATATTTAGTTTTGTCTTTCCTGAGATGGTACCAATATGATTTTAGGTGAGAATACATATTATTCTATCTTGAGTAAATTATGTAATTGCTTTAGTCCCAAATAAATTTACCTGTATGAAAAACTATAGGATAGAGGGAAACCCAACCAAATTAGACCTGCACCCAGGAAGCTGCCACTGTAGTAGAACAGAGATATCAGAACACAGCACATTTAATAAAATACAATTGTAATGATTATGTTTATAATCTATAGTATCACCTATAATTTGCACTGATAACACAGAAAACTGAGATCAAATATGATTGAAATTTCTGAAAATATTTTATGGAAGAGATAACTTTTGAGCTGCAACTTGACAATACATAAACTTCTGCCATGTATGGATCTTTGGGAGGGGGCTTCAGTAAGATGCAATGTCTAAGTCCATTTTGTGCTGCTACAACAAAAATATATCAGATTGGGTCATTTATAATGGATGGAAATTTATTGGCTCATGGTTCTAGAGGTTGGGAACTCCAAGATAAAGGGACTGGCACCTGGTAAGGGCCTTCCTACCGTATCAACCCATGGAGAAAGGCAGAAGGGCAAAAGAGTATGAGAAAAAAGGAGAAGTAAACAGGGGCCAAACTTGTCCTTTTATAACAAATTCTTTCAGTGACAGCATTAATCCATTCACTCTGCTGTCATTGCCTAATCACTTCTCATTAGATCCCACCTCCCAACACTGTTGCATTTGGAACTAAGTTTCCAAAACATGCCTTTTGCAAACACATTCAAACCATTGCTGGCAATAACTATACTCAACCTTTATTTGATCTTCCAGCTCCAATATATAGTGACAAACCTCATAAAAACAAAGTTCTTTATGACTTTTGTATTTTCTATACTCCCATGGCACTGATATGCTTTGAGAATATTTATAGAGATACGACAAGCTGCATCTAAGTGCAAACGGTTGTCAGACAATTTTCGATGTGGTCAATTAAAATGAATTTACCTGGGAAACATTAATTCAGAAATGAAACCATGAATTGTTACACTTGTTAAAAAAAAAAAACAGAAAAATCACTCAATTTAAAACTCTATTCTCTAGAAAGGTCTTCTCTACAACACCCCTTATAAGTCATTCTGTTACTCTTTCAGTGCTTCTACTGATATAGTGATACAGTTTTCACTTTCTTCTTTATTAAACACGTATTTAATGACCAAAAGCTATGCAAAGCTGGGCATATAAAAGATATTGCTTGTGCCATATGCAGGGATTTTAAACGAGTTATTAAAATATTATTTGATAGAGTAAGACTAATAAAAATCTTCTTTTTTCTTTTTGTTTTTTTTCTGTGTCTATCCCATGTTAAGCTTGTCACTGAAGTTAGCATATGGCATTATGATTACTAATTCCTTGCTCCTTTAGGGCACAGTCTGTATTTTTGTATTTATTTCCCCAAGATGTAGCACAATGCCTAATCACATAGCTGACAACCCATAAATTTTAGTCACATGGCCAAATCAACCTATGAGAAAATAAGGTTTTATGAGGATGTGATTGAATCTTAAAGATGATGAACACATAGCTTGAAGAGAATGGAGCAAAAGACAGGATAAGTTCAGTCTGTGCTGAAGGAAAATTTTATATGGAAGAACGGTGTCTATAAGGAATATTAACAACTCAAGGTTAAAGAGGTATGATCTGTCAAAAATCTAACAGTAATCACAAAGATGGCTAGTATTCATACACGATTGGAATAAATTCAGCCTAACAGAAAACTTCAGAATATTTTTCTGTCTCTATTCTCAAAGTTTTTAACACCATTTTCTTAAGGTATTATATCATGTGTCAAATTGCTCTGTTACGATTTGTTTCCTCTTGTTACTGGTTTAGAAAAATATGCTAAAAATATTACTTGAATACCTTTGTTAAGGTGAAAAAAACACCTTTGAGAGGAGCCAAATTAGAGTATCAAGCCATTTAAGAACAGAAAATCTAGTTTATTTTAAAGTTTTTATGTAAGGCATAGAGTAATTAGAAGGTTGCCCATGATCCATAGTTGGTGTTACAAAACAAGAAATGGCAAAGAAAGAAATATCTCTTGAAATAAGCAAAAGAAATCATCTCCTATCTTTTACAAAGGTTAGGCATGATGGGTGATGAGAGCAATTAGGAGGAAACTACAGAAGACAGTGGCACTCTCTGTTACAAATTTGGTCTATTGGGTGACATTTATGGGTATGGTGCTCACTCTATGGCCAACAAATTTTCATTATTTTAGCTAGAGAGCATCTGACTCCATGTTCCTTCTATATTCAAAGGAGCTGGTTTATTAGAGAGATGGGATCAGCCTGAAATTTTCAGAAAACTGAATGGTGACCTCAAACCAATTGCATTTGCTAACTTAAAATATGCAAGGTGAGACGAGGGAGAATATAAACCTAAAGTGTCAACAGTTCGACTGCTGTGCTATGGATGGATGTGCAATGTCGAGGAATTTTGTTTAATTTGACATTTAACATTGAGCAGAAGCTTTTTAGGTAAAGAAAATAAGAACAGGGAGTATTGAGAAATTGTCAGGAAGAGAATAAGAGAAAAGAGAAATCTTGATTTTTTTCCAGGAATTACATGGAGTACTGTATAGTCAACAGGTAAAATGTCCCAGGAAGATAAACCTCAGATAATATAAAATACAGCCTACCATTGCATCTCGGAGATCCAAATATGATTTCAACTGGAAGAGAATTTATGCTAACTTCATTTTTTGGAATCATAATAAAATTAATATTTTGCAGAAAGACTAAGAGCCTCCAAAACGTAAGCTCATGTAGTTTTCTCTACTGCTGATGATTGTAGATATACTAAAAGTTCAAAAAAGTTGCAGAGTATTTTGTTACTGCTGAAAGCTTTTTATATAAGATTGTAAGTTCACTGAAGGCACAGACTCAGACTGTGTATAGCTGTTTGTTCCTGGTCTGGCATATATACAGTACATGCTATATCCATACATATTTGTTTAGTGAATAAGAATATGGTTATTGCAGGATAGTTCTCCAGGTGGCCCTGGACCAACCCAGTTCTCCTTTGTCACTCATAGTTCTTAAGAATAACTGTAGCATCTGTCGGGAATGCAATATCCTGAGATAGGGAGCACCTGGCCAGAACAGCCCAGGCTCTGTTTTAGTCCCTCCCAGAACAGGATGCCCTTCAGTGCTTCAGCCCAGTGGATCATATTGCCCCTGCTGTAAATGCCAGGGTGGACTACTTTCCAAGGCCCCTCAGCTGCAGTGCAATGGAGCATATCTAGATAAGACTCCATCTGCCCTGGGCAGCTTTCATGAGGCTTGGGGACCAGCTTGCCCTGAATCCTAGGCTTTTGCTGTCCCTTTCTGCCAATCTGTAAGTAATAAATCCAATTCTTTTAACTTGTTGTATGTGTAAGTGGTCTTTCCCACTGGACTTGAGCAAGTAGTACCGGTCACTGGGTAGTGAACTAAAGAGAATACAACAGAAGTCAATAGTGTATAGATTGGCTGTACTTCAGTACAGATTTCTACTCATTTAAATTCTTAGACCTAACAACTTATATTTGGCACTAGCTCTGCATTTACATTAATAATTCCTTATTATACTTGTTTGTTTATTCATCTCTTTTCTATTTTAGACTCTACAGTACTTGAACAAGCTATTATGCATTGGTCATGTAGTTTCTAAAGGAGAAAGCTGACATTTAGTTTTGAGGTAAATAAATAAATTATAGGAAAGCAGTGATAGTTTAAATCAAAATTAAGTGATGAAATGAAGACAGTAAAAAGAAAATAGTTTTTAATGTACTCTTAAGCTAAACAGATAATTTGATTTTGAAAACGGTTAAAACTTAAGAGGAAAACAGTTTGAGGGATTCAAGGGGCAAGATATTAAGCAGTATGATGTTTAGGATTATGTTCAGATCTCTACTCATCTATCCAGAGTCAATGGGGATCCAGCGGTATTAGTGGAATTAGACAATTTTTTATGCCCTAAGAGGAAATTCAAAGAAAAAATGATAGCAGTAAGACTGTAGCAAAATGGCATGTTCTTAATGCATTTAATATGTACAAGCCTGCTTCTGTGCATACCAGAACACATGCATATATACACATGCACACACAATAAGAGTTTAATGGGTCAGTTTCATCTGATTCAAAGGCAGTTGGTTGTAGAAGAAATATGGGACCTGGAGTCAGAACTTGATTTAGATTCTGTTTTTACCCTTTATTAAATGTGTGGCCTTAGTAAGATATTCAATTATGTTGAGACTTAATTTTCTCTTCTATAAAAATGGAAAATCATTTCCTTTGTATCCCATGGGATATTTATGAGGATAAACTATAGTATTTCATGAAAAGTTCTAATATAGTGATGGAGTTAAAGAAGGAACTCACCAAATATTAATTTCAACGTCTAACCTCAAATAGTCAATACCTATTAGATAGCAGAGACCCAATAATTAATTAGACGAAATTTTAAAGGAACAAAACTGAAAAGTTGGTGACAAATATGTCTGAGAAAAGGCATGTTGATGGGCCTCTAGGAGTAGGCAGAGTGTGTAGATATTTGTGTCACATATATCTACACATGTCCACCAGAAGATGTCCCCTGTGGAGAAGACTCTCTTGTCTGTAATTGCAGACAAGACGATCCATCATATATAACATGACTTTGGTGGTAGGGATGGAGTCTTTGTCTGGAATCAGTAATGGACTTCCTCTCACTGTTTTGCCTACCAACATTGTTAAATAAATACACAATTTTCCAAGAACAGAATCTAACACTAAGCTCATGACAGGGAGGCAGAGAGATACCTGGTATCAAGTTCATCATAGTGAACCCTCTTATCATGGATGAACATACTGTGCCCCCACAGAGATGGAAAAATATTTCAAATAAAAATATGCCTCCCCTTTCCACAGAGCTTCCTCCAGCTTTGGGATCCCATTTCCTTTGCTGTGTTCTGGCACAGTGTCCTTTGTGTTCAGGAAGCATATCGTGTGGCAAAAGATTATAGCAGTCACATTGAGCTTTGGAATTTCACTGATGATGGCATACGTTCCTCACTCACAAGCAGCAACCTCATTGTTGTCAATCAGGTCTCCAATTTACCGTCACGTTATCTAATGGACCTTGATATATATAATTTTTGCTTCAAGAACATCATGATCGACTGCCAGAGATCAAGTTATGAGCCCTAAATGAAGGGTTCTAACTGTGTCTCAAGTCCTCATCTTTCTTCAAACTGCAGACTGACACTTTCAATAAGTACTAGACTTTTCACATTTATACCTGAAGTCTTAGCAGCAGCCCATATTCAATTTATTCGTATCTGAAGCCATATGACGTAACAGAGCCACCAGGTTTATCAGCCCAAGCATAAGCCCTCCTTCTGCCCTTCCCTTTCCATGTCTCAGCTGCCTCTCTTCCTCTTCTGTTAGTGCCCCAATTCAATTTTATGTGAACTGAATAGACACATTCCTGTCTCGTATTACTGGATACTTTGGTTCAAAGGGTCTCTTCCATCTGAAGATGATTTCCAATTTTTTTTCTCTCTCTCTCTTTTTTTTTTTTAGCCAATTCACCATCTATTTGGGGAGACAATACTTCATGAATATTTCATGTTTCTACATGGCTTGGGTCCTCTCAGCAAAACGTACTAAAAATATTTTTTTGGAAGCTAGAAATAGTGTCTCGACATCAGAGGAAAAAGATAGAGAACTTCTCCCAGGAACTAAATAGGAGAGTAAAATCTCCTTTCCAGAGAAGAGGAGAACACTTACCTACCTTTCAGAGTGAAAATAAGGAGTCTCTCTCATTGGAGGGGAAAATGAGTAGGTTATTAGCATTTCCTAACTCCTGAGCTCCTGTCTTGTAATTCATCTCGCTGCATATGTAGGCATCATCCATTTCTCACCGTGTCACTGTGTGGGTTTCGGGGCTTAGAGAACCAGAGAAAAATAATGCTCTGGGTGCTGCTTTTATCGTGAATTACTACTTGTCTTAACTTTGATCCAGAGTTCTTAAGTTTTCTCAGTATCTGTATCTCAAACTTTGACAGGCTCACTTGTTAACTTGCAAATAGAGTAAAATCTCAGATCCTTCATAGTTTTCCATTTAATACCTACCTTCTGAAGGCCTTCCAGATCCTTTAAGATGTGATTGTTAGCTTCGAAAGCCCTCTGGGAATTTGTCTCTCTTAATTCTTTAATTGCTCTTTTCTTATTGTCATTAGGGTACTCTCATGAAATGTCTTTCCCAACAGCAAGCTACTTGAAGACAGCGTTAAACTGATGGTAAAAAGTTTTTCCTTTCATTTTCTCCACGCATATTTTCTCTTTCAGTATTCAGTTGTTTCGAGAACCCCCAGATAATTGGGGTTGCAGTATCAGGGTGGATGGCAACCCTGCCCTAATGGGAAATAAAGGGGAGCTGGGCCTGGATGTTTACAGTGTGCCTTTCCCGGGATACTTCTTTTACCTTGAGGACAGTCTAATGCCTACTGACTAGTGACCAAGGTGTCCCTCAGCAGAAAACTTGCTTAAATTGGCAGACACCTAGCGGCGTTTGTCTGACCTGTGTCTCTAGTTTATGCCTGACTGACCACAGTTCTGGCACGGGAAGCCTGACTTTGTTCCCCAACCCTCCTGTCCCAGGAAAACCCACCGCGGGGCAGCCCCGGGTTCTTCAGATGGAAGGCCCAAATTCAATACACCAGCACAACAGGAAACAAGTTCAAGACTTTTACTTACAGATCCTCAGCAGGAGGGCTCAAAGAATAAGGAGGGCAGTCCTCTGTTCCTGAGTGAAGCGAGGCAGAAATGAGTCAGGCAGAGCAAGAGAGAGAGAGAGAGGGAGAAAGAAAGGGAGCGCGTGTGCGCACACGGTCAGGGAGTGGCGCGAGGGTCACAATAAATGCTGGGGCAAATGCCTGGATGGTGCATTAGAAAGATGTGGCAGAAGCCAGCAGCCCGGGCTTGTTAGGTGAGAGAGCTGCCTCTCAGTCCTGATCTCTGGTTACTGGCTTGGGCCACTCGAATGGTGTTCTGCTTCATGCCGAGGCAGCAGCCTTTGTGTTGCCATTTCTGTTCTCAGTTTTTTGTGGGTTTTTTTGTAATAAATCAAATCTGACTTTGAAATGTTTTTTAAAATTTTGAAATTCTCTTCTACTTGGATATTTACTTCATTTTTACTTTTCTTTCAGTTTGAGCATTCCAATGTTTTATTTCTTTATAACCAGTACTTTTTCCTCAAACATTAAAAATTTCCCAAGCAAGGGGTTTTGTATTTAGTAGCAGTTGTTTCAGCAACAACATGCTGGCTGCATCTGTTCTGGTTCTAAATCAGAGTACGTGTTTTCTCATCCTAATCAATATTTTCCGATGTAGCTGTAGTGTGGAGCTGACTACTTTATCATGTGCTATTATCTAAACACATTATATGTTTTTATAATTTTTGTGCTTTATGTATTGTTTGTGTAGCTTTTTAAGGAATGCTACAAATAAATATCCTTTTATAAACAAATATGTTTCTATGAAAGGGATTAAATGAAGTGCCTGAAAGGATTACTACAGTATTTATTGATTTTAATCTTGTAGTTGTAATATTTAACCATTAGTGTTTGCTTTATGTAAAAGATTTTATTGTTGAGCACATAATTACAGCCCTTACTTAGATGTACATTAGGCTGAAAAATCTCTGAAAAATATCTGTACTTAAAAGAATTATATATAATTCACTTCTTTTTCTTCTGTTTTATTGTAAAATGAACCATTCTTTGTATGTTGGACATTATGCTATTTAGAATAGGCCACTTAATGAAAAATTCAAACCATTATAAGTATATTGAAAAAAATTCAGTAAGAAATCTTCTTTGAACATCATTTCATCTATGTTGTAGCTTTTTCATACAAAAAGAATGTCAATATTATGTAAATAAGCATATTTTTAACAATAATTCAAATTTCCATAAAAATATTTAATTAGAGATTATTGAAATTAGTTCCTCACAATATGCTTAATGAAAAGACAGAGGCATTTGTGTATATGTGTGAATATTTCACTATTACGTGTGTTTGTGAGTATGATAATGTTTTTGTGGGTGTGAGTTATGAGTATGTTAGAGTGTATATGTAAATGCGTGTGTGATATATGTATGTGTGTGTGTTTTATCTCTTTAATTAGAAAGAACTAAATTTTGTCTAAGTTTGTTGTTGCTTGGTTGGTTAATAGGTTGGTTTATATCTGAGAAATATATTTCAATCTAAGAATAAGTCACCAAAATTTTTTCATATATTTAAAAATAATTATTTTTGCTGGTGGAAGAAAATGTCACTTACACTAATGAAATTTTAATAATAATATTCATCGTTTATTTGATTGTATCAGTTCATGTACCCCATGTACCCACTCAGCTCCTTAGGTTGCTGCTGTGCTGTGTAAGTGTCCCTATATCTTCCAACACAAGCACATTCTTTATTGATTAAGTTCACTCAAACTCAAATGCCCATTACTTCATTCGCAGAAAGTGAAATAACTTGCTTTTAAAGTACACACTGAAAACTTATCATTGGCATCAGAGGAGTTTTCATTGATTTAAAATTACAAGAAAGCCGGGCATGATGGCTCATGCCTGTAATCCTAGCACTCTGGAAGGCCAAGGCAGGAGGATCACTTGAGGTCAGGAGTTCTAGACCAACCTGAGCAAGAGTGAGGCCCTGTCTCTACTAAAAATAAATAAAATTATATGGGCATGGTGGTGCACACCTGTAGTCCCAGCTACTCGATAGGCTGAGGCAAGAGGATCACTTGAGCTCATAAGTTTGAGGTTGTAGTGATCTATGATGATGCCACTGCACTCTAACAGGAGTGAAAGAGTGAGAATCTTTTTCAAAAAAAAAAAAAAAAAAAAGAAAGAAAAACCCCAAAATCACAAGAAGATGTGAACTATTAAATTGGAGTAAAAACATAGTTATACACAATCAATGTGATTTAACTTACTATAATTATAATAATGATTTACTAAAATGTCTTTAATATGAAAAGTTATTACCTTACCTTTTCTATCTTATTCTTCATTCAGTAGTCCTGTGTGGCTCAGTGTAATGCCTAGAGTGCCTCTATACCCACCGTTGATTACAGGCAGCACAACACCATCCTCCTGCCCTTGGCACCGGCAGTGCATTGTGACTGTCAGAGAGGCTATTGCCCAGACTGAGAGAACTTGGTATGCAGAAACTGTCATTGCAAATGCCCTTCTGGCAACTCCCTCCACTTAAATGGTCAGGATCGATTTGCCTCTGTGTGGCATAGGTTTCAGTACACCTTTAGATCCACGCCTGCTAGATCCATGAAAAGACGGCCCATGAGAATTCTGACAACGTCCTGGGCTAGGCCTCATGCACAGACTGATCCTGTCATCAGAAAATGCTGAACTGGAAAGGAAAATCTGCCCCACCAGGCAGACCCTAGCCAAGAGTATACAAGGACAGGTGTCTTGAGCCATGTGCCAGGGCATCCTTGACAGACAGATCATATTGGTCCTTGACTATTATCCAGCGGCTTTCACTGTATCCTTGTATCCTGATTGCAGTTGACACATTTTCTAGAACTGACATAGTCATCCCTCTACATTCCACTAACTGGGACAAATTATCCAAGTCCTACAAGACCACATTTATTTCTTATTCAGGTTCCCTGAGCATGTCCTTATTTGTTAATGGCCCAAGATTTGCATCACAAGCTACACATCAGTGGGCCCAGTCATGGGCCATACCATGAAATGGCCATGCTCCATATTACCCCTAAGCCATAGGATGGTTGTGCATTTTCATGGACAGTTAAAGAACAGGTTTTAAGCTGCTAATGAGAGGGAACAAGATAACTGCAGCCTGCACTATACATCTCAAGCAGCATCTTTGGATCTCATACAGCAGTTCCCCAAAAGGTACTTCTCATTTGTGCCACGTGTTTGATCAGTCTGTCTTCCAAAAAAACAAAAGACATTCTATAAAAAAAAGACATCTGCACTCAAATGTTTATAGTAGCACAATTCACAATTGCAAAGATGTGGAAACAACCCAAGTGTCCATCAATACATGAGTGGATTAATAAACTGTGGTATATGTATACCATGGAGTACTACCTCTTATATACTCCTGGAAAGGGCTAGAACACATTCTACTAAGCGAGGTATCCCAAGAATGGAAAAACAAGCACCACAT